>NW_019774298.1:0-12437 GCF_001039355.2 Lingula anatina
AAAGGAGCAGGAATACTGTAAATAAAGATATATACACGTTATACATAACAGAAACATTTCTAAAGCTGCATGCTGGGTTGAAATAATCACAAATTTCCTGTGCATTATTTGGCAAGGATTATGCCTATATACATAATGACAGCTGATGATGATGATGATGATGATGAAATAATACATATTGTAATTAACAGATATTGTAAAACCACGGATCCTATTGAAACATAGATTTGTAACAGTTTTTGGGAGTGAGCTCTAGCAGCACATCTGAACGCAGTTTCAGTAAATGTATATAAGGCATATACTGTAGGTAGGTCGATGATTCCGTCTTTTCAGATGTTTGATGGCCCCTCCATTCAGATGATTGTGTAATCACCTGGATTTAGCCGTAAGAAGGCTCAAAAGAAGCAGCGGTATTGCTGATGTATGCGCTGATGTATGCGCCATTGGGTATTTCCTATTACACATGTATATTGCCTTTACCATGATAACTTTTTGGAAAAGTTCCACTCTTTTTGTTGGTACAGTATTTTGCTTTGCATTACTTTTTACTAGGACACACAACCACACACCAACATATATCATTTAAAGTAAGCCACTGATGACTCGACTAAAAAAAAAAAACACACAATTAATTAAACATGGCTCAAACTAGATTTGAGCAGTTTCAAGTAAATAACAGGTAATTAATTTTAAAAATGTCCACTTTTGTTGTGGGTCGTAATCACTTTGACAAAAAGTGGATATCGCGAGAGCAGACATTTTTACCTCAACCTTGATCCAAGTCTCAACTAATCCTTTGATCTTAAAACGGGGAGAAAACTAAGTAGGAAGTGTACATTACTATTCAAACTTCAGATGAGTATATTTAAGAGGTGTTTTTGTACTCTCGCTCCAAAAAGTTGCGTAACTGTCCATCGAACAACAAACAACTTTTTGGAATTTTTTTTTCAACACAGAGGCTTGTCATTTACCTGTGCAGTTAAAGAGTTTTAATTCAATTTTTCAAAATTAACCCGTCCAAAAATATCCGGTATGGAATCGAAAACTACTAGTATTACATGAAAAATTCACATTGGCCATAATTTTTTTTAGGAAGTGATTCTTTTACAGGACTTTGCGTCCATCGACAGAAATAATCAGTGGATCCAAGTTAAAGGCTTCGGTTAACATATATTGAATAACTAGTGACATTACGCACGAGACCCATCACATTTTGTTCGATGATGAATGCAGTTATGCAAGGTTATTTTAATGAGTTTTGGTCAAAATCGGTAGGAAAGGGACAGGTAACAGTGGATCCATAGAGGTAAACTAAGTTTAAAGCGTTCTACTTGGCGTCACATTAATCAATTGCTATCACGTCAAACAGAACACCTGCAGTTTAGTTTTCGTATTTTCCATCAGGTATGACTTTGATGCATATTAGTGTTTCAAAATCAATAGAGGACTGAATACAGGTCTTTCAGATCATTTGGAAGACGTTACATAATTCACTCATTGTGCGCTAGGAGGGTCTTATCGCTATTAATTGTCTCTTTTCTCCAAGTGCCCTGCCTCTGTTTAATATCGAATCCCACCCACGGCGCATCTCTCGGTCAAAAGTGACCCTTGCATAAATAGCCTTACCGGTATCTGATGATTTTTGCCGGGATGAAAGCATCTCAGTTTATCATGTCCTGTAGGTTCAGTGTCTCGTGGGGTGTCGACAACTGTATGTTATTTCCGTTGAAACTAAACTAAAAAAAACTTGTGCTGAAAACTTCTTTTGTGAAAACTTCTTTTGTGAAATACGGTAAATAAATGACCTGAAGATGTCAGGACTACCCTATAACTGATAGTCAGTTATCTTTTTTAGTGCCCTTAAGTTGGGGTGATGCAGGTGTTGATAAAAACCAGATAACAGTAAAGTGAACTAAACGTAGACCCCATTTCCATAGATTTTAGATCGATCTATCCCTGTGGGGAGTCTCACTAGATTACTGTCAGCTTATCCGGCTTAAGCGTCTGTCCCGCCTACTGAAAGCTGTATGGGGGTAATTAACTATGGTGCGCGCTCGGCTGACTGCAATTTAGCGTGAACCCCCAGGGAATTAGGTCGATCTTAATCTAAATCTCTGGATCGATCTACATCTCTGGGAATGCACCCATAGACCCGATATGCACTTGGTTAAGTATATATTTATATCGAGTTCGCATCTACGCGACCGTCGCCTGTGTTCCTTAGCTCTTTTAAGGAGTTGTATGAGACTCTGGTTCTTCTGAGGCTGCATTACCAAGGGACGTGTGGACATTAGTTGAAAAATGCGCCCCAAATTCTTCCCCCCACCCCCCGAAATTTCCTGAATTGTAAGTTTGTGAGTGCATGTCTACTTGCGTGCAAGTATATATGTATGTGTATGTGCGTCTTTGTGTGAAAGACATTGCGAGCTTGCGTCTATTGAGCTCTCAATATGTATGGGCGGGTCTTGGCAGCTAGTTCGGTGCATAATTTCATATTTCCACTCATTTCGAATTAAAAAATGTGACGCTGAATTAATCACAGTATTATGTCTCATTGTCACGGGCAGGTATATAGGCTTATGTCAGCTCTCCTGCCAATTCAACCCTAACCGAATGATAGCTGTGGTATTCCATGTGCCTGGAAGATGCGATTGCTTTTGTTGCGACAGAGGGTTGCGATTGTTTCTCATTTGATTTAAACCTCTCTGGTGTTCTCAAACGACGATGAGATTTTGTGATACATCTTAGGTAAAGAGGAGAAAAAATAGAGGTACCGAAAATGATCTTTTTTATTTAGATACATTCTTGCAAAAATGGTGAAAAATGCAAAAATTATACAAATCAATGGTTTCGTTAAAAGTGCGCGCGACGGCATCTGCAGTTTTTTTTTTTTTAATGTTTCATCATTGTAACAAGAATGTATTCATCAAGCAAAATCTGAAGAGTCTGACGAGTCAGTCTACCCCTACAAAATTAAAAAGGGAAGCTAACAAGACCATCTGTATTAACCTATTTGTATGGTACATGTAATATAGTCCTACACAGCAATAACCAGTGACGCTATATAAATGTGTCACCGGTATAAATACATGGAGAATAATTGAATACACGTTTGTACCAGCATATAGCCATATGCTTAGCAAGCGCTTAGGCGTGCTGTGAATTGCGACAGAAAGGGGAATGCCGAAATGAAGGTAAGCAAATGAATATGTTATTTCCCTGTAATCAGAACTGTTTATTCCATCAGGCAGAATGCGCAAGGGAGATATGAGCTATATGCATTCTCCATACCTTTCTAGGCGAAACCATCTATGAATTCTGTCCCTTCCTCCCTTTACAAAACACTTTTGCTTTCATGTACATATATCCCATACTTGTAGAGGGTGAAGGGATAGTTTAAAGGTATACCATACACGTTTCAAAATTTCCTCCAGTCAATTTTGTATGTTTACGTATCTTGAAAAGCTACTTATCTGTCCAATTCAGAGCTTAAAGATGCATATCAAGTCAACTTTTTGCCACAAAAGCCAACCAAATGCCAGCATACATGTATAGTAAGTAGTATAACTAAGAGAATTACCAAAAGGCATTGTTTAATTTTACCTGAAAATGATGTTTGAACTGATTTTTCTGCTAGCATTCTATGCTGTATGTCAATGGGGCAGAAAAGTAGGTCACGAAAGTAGGTTAAATTTTTGACCAAAAATTTTAATAAAGGAGCATGCAGTCTTAAGCTCTTTTACGGCTGATCGAGTGATCTATTTAGTTTATCCCTTCGCATGTCAAATTTATTCAAGTCGTATAAGAAACTAGTAGAAGTGGTTGATATGTGTTACTGGGAATCCACGCTCCACCGATGCTCGGTTCGTACGTACCTTTAAAATTTAACAACCTTTCAAATAAAAGCACTTGATATCGATATCGTTATTTCCTTCTGGCAATGGGTCCTGAATGAATCACGATATTTGATACACAATATCGAATTCAAGAGCAAAGACAGGTAGAGCAATGATTCTTGAGTAAGAGGATTTTTGTTTTTGAGAAAAAATTTAGATTTTGCACAAAAAAATCTCATATAGATAGGCCTACCTTTTAGGCCAACACCTTGATTTCTTATTGAAAACTGAATAAAAAAAATGAGGCACTGGGATTATGAGGCATTTGATTGGTAATGAGTTCAATTATGTTGATTTTGTTTGGGCTAACTTTTATTATATCATATATTCTAAAAAGATGCATAGATATGTCTGCATTCGTTTTAAATACATTAATTTCTAGGCGACCGTTTCAACCTCCGTCGTATTTATTGGTTTCCTATTGCTTTTGAATTTGGCGCCCGAGGCAGAGCCCAAGTACACTTGCAATAAATTGCCTCAAAGCAAGACAGCGTCTAAACGGGTGATAGCAATGCCAGCACCAGAGCCGCATCTACCAGTGAAGTATTATGTTGCATATTTTCTACCAGTTCATATTAATAGATAAATGCACATACACATGCATTACATACATATACAGTTTAAGATATCGATACAGTATATATATATTTTTCGTTAAATTATATATATATATATATATATATATATATATATATATATATATATATATATATATATATATATATATATATATATATAATTTTTGTTAAACCGATAAACGCCTGTCTTTTTTTCTAGAGCCCTAAACCCATAGCCAAAAGGCGACAGCTGACACTCAAGATAGATTGACTAAAACCCAGATCGATGACGAAATGGTCCAACACCCAAGGAGGCCTAAGTCAATATTGAGTAGATGAAAATATTTTAATAGATTACAATAGCTGGCTAGTTTTCTTGTCTTCCGTGGTGGGTTGTGGTCTTAAAAAGAGGTCAATGACTTCTTAACTGAAAGTAATCGTATCGCCGCAAATATGTTTTAGTCGATTTGAATAAAATTTTAATTCAAGAGAAAATGCATTGATTCATTAATTTTTGCGTGACGTTTTCGTGTATCTGTCATGTTATACTAGTCGTTCTCAATAACAACGAATGATCAGTAAATGAATAGAGACTTCACACCGCTCCGATCAAATCAATCACAGCTGTTTGGTTTGTCGAAGTTGGAACACAGCTGGATGACAGAATGACCAGTAAAATGTTTCTTATATTAGCGCTGTATGGATAGTTTTATACATGTAGACTATTTATTGTACATATATCTATAGGCATGCATCTTTGGGATAAAAATCTGTTGATTAAAAAGGACTTTAGATCCCAGGGAAGGTGTTTTTGAAAATAGAATTTTTGAAATATCTTTCTGGGGTGTTTGCCTTTTCCAACCATGAACTTCAACAGCTTTACCTCCAACCAATCGTTTTGCCTACGATCCTGGTAGCTGTACATAGGTCATCTTCCAAACAACACACTGTATTAGTGCATTAGTGCATTAACTGTGAGTACTGGTACCATTGCTTAAAACACTGATAACCCCGATAGAACATAGAGATGTTTTTACCAATTTCCATCATTGGCCATTATATCGTTCATACCAACCACGAATGCTAACAACTTTTAATGGCTACGAAAATCATATTCAAGGAGACTGATAATGACAACAGCTCCTTACCGTTTTTATAGTTTGTGTGTCGTGAGCGTTTTTTTTCCCAATTCATGAAAACCTTTAGATTAGGCTCACATTATTCTAACTTAAAGTGCGTGTCTCTAGAATTAGCAAGTAAGCCATATAGTTATCCTAATGACGCATATTATAATAAGGCATTGTCCACAGTAGTCTTTTTCATATTGGTTCTAAATGGATCCATAAGTTAATATGAATAAGGTTTTAGATGGACTGTGTTACAGACACGCCCTTTGTTCACAGGGGTGACAAATTATTGCACCATTTGGCTTGAAGGTGAACAACAGGTGGATTGTTAGGTTTTTCAAGTTAGGATCTTTACTACATGTTTATAGAAAATTGTTTGCCCTTTCACAACACACGCTGTTTTGTCAGTATTAACCTTTTGTAGGAAGGGCACGTGATTTCAATCTCAGTTATCGTCTGGGGGCTATGTTGACTCAGGCTCTAAAGATACCACGCAATAGAGCATTTTAAGTAAATGGACAGTCATTTGCCATTTGCTTTCCAATCTAATTTCACAGGTTTTCAATGAGGATTCTTTTCTGGTGATTGAGCAGGATTCTTTTCTCTTGATGTCATGGCGGTAAAACCACTCTCTTACAGCCCTGGCTTATCTGTTCCAAAAGATGTTTTCTACCGATGGTTAAGAACACCTGTCGTCTCTGGCACTAATCTTCCTTGGGCGGCCACTACATGGTGCTTTATGGGTATCGCCACTGTACTCCATCCTTCTACAAATCCCGCATACAGTCTGAACAGACACACCATATCTAGCAGATATTTTGGACATCTATACCCTCCTCCTTCGGAGATAGAACTAATTTTATTTCTTCATTTGTGAGCTCCCGCACATTCAATATGGCAGAAACTTGACAGCCAGAAGGGCGTTAAACATTCGATGACACCCTGTATAGTGCACATGGATGAAAATTCACCACTGGTTACGCGAGCGAATCAATTTTTAAGAACGCCGCCCCCCCCCCATGTCACATAGTGCACTATTCACACATATGGTCAATACTTTTGTCACCACTCTGTACATGCAGTGAGTCGAAAGTGGCTTAAACATCGTAATGCGCATCTTCTGACATGCATCAAAACGGTTCTAAGTCGATTTAAGCCCACTTCACAAGCCCTATTGTAAATGCAGCCGAGTATTGATTATTCTAATCTCATTCACATCGTCACAATTAGCAGCTTCCTGTTTGCCAGCCTCTGGGAAACCGAACTATAGCTATAATGAGAATGAATAATTAATCAGCACTGACGTCAAACGAAAACCCTTTGACGCCATGTTGCATCTGATTTCTGCCATCATTTGACAAAAAACGCCAACAGAAGGACGAAAACGGCTGAGGAAGAACAAGACCAAGGGATACCACTCCAAGAAAGCGACCTATAGGCGACATACTACGCAACCAACGGGTATTTACATCATTTTCTCATCGTGTACTATATATATTTGAAAATATCGACAGGTATTATGCCGTTATTTTGCGTTCATTGTCTAACAGATGGAAAATTTATGGCATTTATTGTGAGCTCACTTTGATACATTGATGCATTAAATCTTTTTCATCATGAATCCGTTGCGAATGTATTAAGTATAAGAACAAGATACATGATGTTTCTCTATCACTTGTTTCTGTAAAATGTAAGTTGGTTAATGGGCGTCAAAGACAGGTTGGTATCATGGCATTTCCCTATCGTAATATTTCATTTCGGCGGGATGATTCTTTCAGGATTCCAATCACATTTTTATTTCGGATCTCTCTATGTTCAACACACAAGCAACAGCATGTAACGCTTAGTAAGGTAGTCATTTATGCTTAATCAGCACATGTAATTACACGGTAATAGGTTACAATTGACTATATAAAAGATAGAAAATACACATAAAACTAGATTGGATTTCCGGGGAGGTAATAGATAAGGGAGCCCGATATATATAGCACAGTACATGTATATAATATTCAGCCGTTTCTAAAACATGTCCCATTTTCTCATTAGGTGGAAAGAAGAAAAATCGATTATCATGCGGCTTTCGACGTATATGCTCTTTGCCGTCATGGCAACCATCCTGACTTTCTCCCACGCTTCGTATTACGAAGACAACGACGCTCTGTTCCGAGAAATGTTGGCCGAAATGGAAGAAAATGAAAGAGAAAAACAGTATGGAGTTGATGGCAGCTACGATCCTTACGCAGCCTTCGAAGACGGAGACAAATACGACGATAGTTATGGCCCATTCGCTGAGGCCAACCTTAACCCGACAGTGTTGTACAACCCAGGGATTGAGAAACCTGACAGCAATGATGAGTTGGCCGGAGATGACCCGCGCAGCGCTGATATACGTGATCAAGAAAAAGAAAACCAGAATATGCTTTGGGGATATCAATACGTTTCAGGTAAGATTTTTTATTTGGCTTACCGATTTTACCATAGAAAAATATGTTTCTTTCTTGTGTATTCTTAATTTTAATTAAAAATTTTAATTTAAAAATGCTGAATCAAAGTTTACAAACTGCACACGGATATTGAAAACTATCAGATTTAAGAATAAACTACATACAACTGACTTAAATTTTACGGGGAATCAAAACGTTAAAATAGATACTTTTCATCTCGGCAATAAGATAAATATATAGAAAGCAAACTTTCCCAGGACTGAATACCGTCAAGCATTACTAAGACTTAGGTTTTTTTTTATTGTTTCCATTATTTTTTAAAGGTGGTGCGGGAGAGGGAAAGCAGCACTTGGTGGGTAACATTGATAACTCGATGAAGCAGGAAGTAAAGACAGACGCAGCTTTACCTGCATATTGCAACCCCCCAAACCCATGCCCCAAAGGAAAGACAGGTATGCTACGTTTATATCCGTAATTCACAAATTCTTAGAGAAACGAGTCCATCTGATTATGATCTATTATCGCGATTTAACAAAAAGATATCTGATAATCATGATACTAAAACATCCAAACCACAGAATAAAAATGGGATTTAAATCCATACCTCTTTCTCTCTCTGCCATTGGCAAAGCTTTTCATTGTAAAAAATTATACTTATTTAAAGTGAATTGTTTGCAGCTGCAAAGGACAACTGCCAAGAAAACATTCCCGATACAGCCGCGTTTAACCAGCGTTATAACAACTGGCAACAAAAGAGCGGGGCATGCAAATGCGACAACGAGCACATGTTTAACTGCCCGGACGGCGCCACCGTCAGCAGCAAGAAGGCTTATGGTGATGACTATGGCAGTGACGAGCTGGACAACTTGGTAAAATCCTTGTTGGGTGAGAATACAAAGACAAGGGACGAGGAGGTAAAGGAGGATTGTGCATTGCATTCCTAACCTTTCCACCCTGAGATTTGGAGGCTTAGGCTCACTTTCCGCAGTTAGTTTTGATCAAACAACTGTGGAAATTGAGTCTACATGATAAACCTTTGGAAATCAGGGTGTGCCTTTCGTGCTTCGTTGGTTGTTTGCGCTTAATTCTGTTATAATTTTGCATCTGTGTCGACACAAAAGACAACACTCAGAGCAATAAAATATCTTTCACAACTGCACATTAAGAAAGCTGCACATTTTAAAAGAAAGCACATCTTAAAAGAAAGTCCATGATATAATTCCTTAATTATTCAAATAAAAATATATATACATGCATTTTGCATTCGCTTGAAACTGAGGTAAACTAGAATACACTGAGTGTTTTGTCTTACTTTTGTCTTTTATTCTATTTTCCAACAGAATCTTGTATAACTGGCATAATGTGTATGGTCCGCATAATGTTAACTGTTTCGTTGTTGGATGTCTAATCTGTATTATTGTACAGTTTGTAGTTTGTAACTGAGCGAAATCTGTGTTGGGTAGGTCTTGGTGTTTTCTGTATGGCGCATACCCAGGATTCCA
The DNA here is from genome assembly GCF_001039355.2 of Lingula anatina. The sequence goes on from NW_019774298.1 coordinate 9,527, forward strand.
TGTTGTCTATTGTAGTGGGTACAAAATTTGCTTTATCAAGGCTAATTTAGTGAAGTGAGCATGCGTAGGTTCATGGTCGGTGAGAATGTCGGTGCTAAGGATTTTCATTATATACCATGGCATTACTCTGTGTTTTAGGGTCTGGTGGGAATTTATAAGCAACACTATTACACGATTTCCAGCAGCAGCTGGTTAAAAGTGGTCGTTAGGGAATCAACGCATGAACAGACTCTTAAACTTGGGGGGGGGGGGGGGTCGGGCAAAAAATGTTCTAGTTTAGAAAGCGGCCACTCCAGTTTTTCGTCTACAGTTAGCCAACTATATTGCCTTTTTTTAAAAATTGATATTAATGTGTGCGCATGAAAGAGACGATAAAAACCTTAAAACCATTTTACTTGCAGAATCATGTCTGACATCAACGCAGATACCGATAAGATGATCATTTTGTTTAAACCTTGTTTAGCGTCCTATGGTTGTAAATTAAGTCAGCAGAACTGCTGAGTCAGCCAAATTTTTATTGTATCACTTAGATAAACATACGGGCACATCGGGCTGTATTCTAGTAGGTACACCACTTTAAGCACACGCCCGCTTTTCTGTTTCAGAGCAACCCGTTCAGCCAGGGCTCAAAGCGTGACTCACTGGTTCCCAAAAAGCATCTGCACAAGAGAGTAAGTATATATTGACCCCAAATCTGGTACATATATGGTGATTTTGTAAAATCTCAATCGCGGGATTTATGCTTTAGGCAATGCAAACTTGATTACTTTCTTTGGAAGATGTGCATTTTATGCAAGAAGAAATTTTTATGAATGGAGGTTTAAAATTACATGCACCCAGTTGAAAAATTGTACATGCATTTGTAGTTAAATTCCTAAACCTTTAAAAAACAAAAACAGCAATAAAATGTCAATCACATCAGTACATTCAAGTTTAAATAATGTTCAATTATTTTTGCCAATACAAATAATTAGCTTTTTTTATTTTTTGCGTTCAGCTTCTTTTTTTTTTTTTGGTTCTATTAGAACCTTGAAATTTACATCGTTTTGCCATTAATAAGCACAGTTTGAAAAATTGATATCTTAATGTATTTGATGTTATATTCAGGAGGCTGAGAAAGTAATGAAAGACCCCATCAAGTTGCCAAACCCCAATATGATTTTAACTGACAACAGTAACCTGAGAATTGTAGCCAAGAAATCACCTCCATTATATTAATTGATATAGAAAGATGAAGGTGAAATTTGTCAAATGTTGTTATGTTATATCTATCTTTATGGAAAATCTACTTAATTGATGTTAAAATGGAGCAAACAGTAAATGACCATTTGACAACGTTAATTACAAGATCCTTCTCTATGATCCTTTGAGATCCTACAGCAAGTTACAAAAAGTAAATTTTCAAAAATGCATTTGATTTTTCATGTTGACATATCTATGTAATTTCAACAAACTGAAAAGGAATTCATCTAACGTTGAACAGTAGATAACAGTGACAGTTTTGAACAATGTTTACAACATAATAAAACATTCCCTGTAAAGAAAATAAAAGAATGGTTTATATGGTTTTTAGAAGCAGTGGGCTCTGATTATGAGTTACTTCTTCTTCATTCAGATATAAATGATCAAATAATAAGCAAACAGCAAAACAGCACAGCAAACGCAGTTAACAGGCTGTTAAGATCATCTGATTGATTTTTAACTTGACCTTCCATCTTTATCAAATCAGTGACCTAAATAGGCCATTGATCAAGCAAAACCTCTCATCAAATTTGCAGTTAAACAAAATTATATGGTTTGGCAGTTAGAGAATGAAGGAGAATGTATTAGACACCGTTAACCAGTATATATGCAGATACTTGAAGTTTGTATATGAAATGTAAACCTTTAAAAATACTCAAGCAATAAAGTATAGGCTGCTTGTAACGAAAACTTGAATGACTTTAGCAGTTTAAAAGTTTTCACCTGATTAATACATATTTGTCCCAATAAATTTCAACTTTATGGATAGTTTTTGGCACATTTATAACTGTTGTGGCTAAAGTTGTACAGTAAGATTTTGTCAGAATGAACTTGAAGTCAGTAATATCTCTATAAGAAATGTTCTCTGAAGGTGAGTAACTGTTGGGGTTGTTGTTTTAAATATTTCTTTATCTGTGTAGCATATATTAGTATGTTGGAAAAAAACACCCCATTTTATTACTATTCTGTGCACATAAACTAGCTTGGGCACATTGTATTATTGAATCATAAGTGTTTATTTATTTTCTACTGACTTGTACCAACCAACCCACCCTTGATGTGGAGTTGTCATTTATTTAACTGGAGCTTTATCACTATGACAGAAGTGTGCTGGGTAAAATACTGCTAAGTCAATTCAAATAGGACAGTGATCAAACTTCAAATGTTTTTCCTTTTTCATTAATCGTTTTTGGTATTCTAAAATTGTTCTCAATGACAAGAACTCACCTTATTTTTTGGAACTTAACTTTAGATTTACCACTTTTAAGTATTATTAGAAATTTAGTTATTACAATTATTAGTAATTTTGTTTGAATATAGTGATTAAATATTGTAAGCAAGGAATCAAATAATAAAATGTTTTGTTTGAATATAATGATTAATTATTGTAAACTGATAACATTAGCCCAATAAATTCGTATAATCCATGATAATAGATCAATGTGCCAAATGCAGAACAAATTTTTTTCTTCAATCATTCACTTTCTGATATCATCTTAGAAACTAAGTAAACACTGTAGCATTTCCAGAAAAGGAAGGGCAGTGGTTCTGTTTATTAGATACGAAGTGATTAATACTTTTCAAATTTTCTTGCTGCTACACTGTGGGTTATCTTGCCTTCCTTAAGTTCATTCAAAAACCTGTCACTTTTTTTGACTCTAGGAACAAC
>NW_019774299.1:0-12317 GCF_001039355.2 Lingula anatina
AAATGCAGTGCGTACTACAGCTTCTACCTTGATGAATGACACAAGCAGTAGGTCACATGCAATATTCACAGTCAGATTTCTACAGGTAATAACAATTCTGAAAATATAGCCGTTAAAAGTGCTTGGAATTACTATTATCCTTGAAAAGGGGTTGTATTCCATCTTTTTTGTTCTTGAAAAGTAGTACAAGAAAGTAATTGAAAAGTTCTCTTAGTAATTTCTAAAAATTGTATCAAAATTTTCTAACCTGAATGTAGAAAATAATTTGCATGAGGGAAAAATTCCCTGTATTATTATTATTATTATTATTATTATTATTATTATTATTATTATTATGCATATAAGGTTTATCTAATTTAACATCTTTGGATTATAGGCCAAGTTTGACAAAAACATGCCCAGTGAGACGCAGAGTAAAATTCACTTGGTTGATTTAGCTGGAAGGTAATAAGATTAATAATTTTAACAAAATATATAATATATCTTTAAAGGCATATAATAAATATACGTCTGTGTTTAATTTCACTCAAGAGACTGGATCTAATTCCTAATGCTGATAAATTGTCCAATTTAAAAAATCTCCTTAACTTATTATGTGTTTTAGTGAACGTGCTGATGCCACAGGTGCTACTGGTCAAAGACTTAAAGAAGGTGCTAGCATTAACAAGTCTCTAGTGACACTAGGGAATGTAATATCAACTCTTGGTGAGTCATTAGTCATGAGAGAGAGAAATTCAGCTTTCTGAGATGTCAGTGAATATTATATAATTGTTGACATTGCTGAGGTCTGCAGAAGTACACATTGCAAAATAAGCAAAAGCCAATCATTGTTTTTTTTTTTAATTTTAATACCTGAATGTCAATGTACTCAAAAATAACATCAGAAGTTCCAAAATTGTCGTTGTGTAGCATTGAATGATAATATGTGTTCTTTTCTCTGTGAAAATATCAGCAGTTATATCATGGACTTATAATGCGTGTGGTGGTGATATCTGTTAATAGTTTTGAGTTTAATAAGATCTCATTCCAGGATATAGGATCATTTTCAATGCTAATTATTATCAATTTTAGTTAATTACATTGTGGTATGTTATGCATTATTGTACGTTACATGTTTATATATATATTTCAGCTGATATGTCAGAAAAGGGTCCCAAGAGCCGCAATGTGTTTGTGCCATATCGAGATTCTGTATTAACGTGGTTACTAAAGGATAGCTTGGGAGGCAATGCAAAAACTGTTATGATAGCTAGTAAGTTGATGTACAAATTATTTGACAAAAATTTTGTAAGAAATTCCCTGCCATAACCATTTTTATTTAACTTTATACCAACATAACATCTGACAATTATTTTATTTTGAATTTCCATTTTATGAAATCATTTACAGTTATCCACCTGCATTTTTTTGATAGGCTTGTCATATTCCTCATAGTAGAAAAAAACTGGAATACTTGATTTTGTTAAGTAATTAACTTAATTTTTATTTCTTTATAAGCTATTTCCCCTTCAAGTGTCAACTATGGAGAGACCCTCAGTACTCTGAGATATGCCAACCGAGCAAAGAACATCATCAACAAGCCTACTGTTAATGAGGTTGGTAGAAAGAATTGAATGGTGTTGACTTCACTTTTTGTTTCAATGAAACAAGCAAACTTTTTTTTAATATTTGCATTATATGCTGTTACTCTATGTTACATGCTCTCAGTAGTTTTATTTAACATTTTTTTGTTATTAAAATTTCAATGTAATTTAAATTGTTAAGTTTTGATCTTAGAGTATTCACTGTAAAAACTCTCAAATGGACAATGTGGAAAATGTTTTGCTTAACATGTTTGGCCCCTTTTAAAGTATTATTATTATTATTGTTGTTGTTGTTGTTGTTATTCAATTGAGGATAGACATTGAATTGTTAGTTTTTAAAATCTAAGAGTATTTCTAGACTTCACTTTGATCACTTTCCCCGGTAATTAATTGTTTATTGTCTGCTTGCAAATTGTACTTTTTCTGTTTGATTTTGCAGGATCCAAATGTGAGGCTTATCCGTGAACTGAGGGCTGAAATTGAAAGGCTGAAGGCATTGCTAGGAGGAAACATAGTGAGTCACATATGGCGTCTCTCCGTTGAATTCAATTATTTTATGTTTCTCTTTCCTCTTTCATCCAATATTAAGTACAAAAAGGGTTTTAAGGGTATTATAGCAAGCTTTTGATTTTCTTTTATTTTACTGTAAAAAATTAATTATAAAATGTATTATATTGACTTATGTATATTGATGAAAATATTTATATTTTACAGACCACTGGTGAAGGGGTTTGTGACATTTGTTTTTAGATCTCTCAAATGCTGTTTCATGTATGGAAATCAATTATACTTTCCCAGGGATGCTTTTGCTTTTAAAGTACCCATATATTCCTTTGTGAGATAGGCTTTATGTGATTTTATGGTACAAAACTATTACAACTAAATTTGGCCTTATCTTTTAAACAAAAATACATTGATTTCCAACTAGATATTTGTTGAAGAATATTCATGAAAATGAATATTAGTTTTTGTAAATACAGAATAAAATTAAGAAATAAAATTTAATAATTTTTCATCTACAAATGTTAGGCAACTTATCCTTTCTGTTGTTATCCAAGAAATAGAGTGGCAAACCAGCGTTCAGTTATTGCATCCTTTCTATTAAATCCCTCATTCACATTACAATATCCAGAATAAAGAGTTGTGTCCCCTTGTTCCAATTTGTAATTTCCTAATTCATAATTTTCTTGAGAAATCAACTACACATTTGGGCTTTTCTTGTGTTGTGGTGCCTATAGCAACCTCAATTAACCACATCCTAAGTTAATGTTACTCTTCCTTGTTGCTTAATTGCAATTTCACATTCCAGGATAACATCACTGGGCCCAAAGTTCAAGAAAGACTACATGAGAGTGAGGCCAGAGTGAGTTTGACACAAGAAAAATTAAGGCTTATATTAAAACCTAGAAATTTGATTTATAGAAGTATTTGTTGTGTCAGCTTTTTAGTAAAAAATAAAACTTGTATGGAGAACACTACTCATATTCAATCTGATGCATAATTTTCAGATTTTGTTTGTATCACCTGTAACATTTTTTTAGGTGAAAGTGTTGACAGAGGAATGGACAGGAAAGTGGAAAGAAGCACAGAATATCTTGCAGGTAACTTGCCTTTTAATGTGTGTAATATTGAACCCATCTAAATAACAATGACAGTAACCAAAAAAAGTGTAAAGAGTGTTTAGAATAATACGTGAGGAGAATTTGAAAGATTTTTAATTTGTATTAATTCATATAAAATGAGCTTCAAGATGTTTTACTGTATAAGTAGAAGAACAGTTTGTTTGTAATACAATTTGGTATTGTATATATCTGTTGTTAAGTCGATGCCATTTTAATTTGTCCAGCAAGACAATAATCTGGCCTTAAAAAAAGAAGGGATGGGGATTGTCCTGGATTCCCAGTTGCCTCACCTGATTGGAATCGATGATGATCTGCTCAGCACAGGCATCATGTTGTACCATTTGAAGGTAAGATGTCATAATCTGTCCTGTAATTATTGTACCACCAGCGTTAGCGCTGGCGGTACACATGGTTTCGGTCTCGTCCGGATCGTTCCGCCGGCTCCGCCGGCTCCGCCGGTTCCGCCGGCTCCGCCNCAATGCAGTGCGTACTACAGCTTCTACCTTGATGAATGACACAAGCAGTAGGTCACATGCAATATTCACAGTCAGATTTCTACAGGTAATAACAATTCTGAAAATATAGCCGTTAAAAGTGCTTGGAATTACTATTATCCTTGAAAAGGGGTTGTATTCCATCTCTTTTTTGTTCTTGAAAAGTAGTACAAGAAAGTAATTGAAAAGTTCTCTTAGTAATTTCTAAAAATTGTATCAAAATTTTCTAACCTGAATGTAGAAAATAATTTGCATGAGGGAAAAATTCCCTGTATTATTATTATTATTATTATTATTATTATTATTATTATTATTATGCATATAAGGCTTATCTAATCTAACATGTTTGGATTATAGGCCAAGTTTGACAAAAACATGCCCAGTGAGACGCAGAGTAAAATTCACTTGGTTGATTTAGCTGGAAGGTAATAAGATTAATAATTTTAACAAAATATACAATATACCTTAAAGGCATATAATAAATACATGTCTGTGTTTAATTTCACTCAAGAGACTGGCTTTAAATCCTAATGCTGATAATCTGTCCAATTAAAAAAATCTCTTTAATTAATTGTGTTTTAGTGAACGTGCTGATGCCACAGGTGCTACTGGTCAAAGACTGAAAGAAGGTGCTAGCATTAACAAGTCTCTAGTGACGCTAGGGAATGTAATATCAACTCTTGGTGAGTCATTAGTGATGAGAGAGAGAGATTCAGTTTCTGAGATGTCAGTGAATATTATATAATTGTTGACATTGCTGAGGTCTGCAGAAGTACACATTGCAAAATAAGCAAAAGCCAATCATTGTTTTTTTTATATTTTAATACCTGAATGACAATGTACTCAAAAATAACATCAGAAGTTCCAAAATTGTCGTTGTGTAGCATTGAATGATAATATGTGTTCTTTTCTCTGTGAAAATATCAGCAGTTATATCATGGACTTATAATGCGTGTGGTGGTGATATCTGTTAATAGTTTTGAGTTTAATCAGACCTCATTTCAGGATATAAGATCATTTTCAATGCTAATTATGTATCAATTTTAGTTATTTACATTGTGGTATGTTATGCATTATTGTACGTTACATGTTTATATATATATTTCAGCTGATATGTCAGAAAAGGGTCCCAAGAGCCGCAATGTGTTTGTGCCATATCGAGATTCTGTATTAACGTGGTTACTAAAGGACAGCTTGGGAGGCAATGCAAAAACTGTTATGATAGCTAGTAAGTTGATGTACAAATTATTTGAGAAAAATTTTGTAAGAAATTCACTGCCATAACCATTTTTATTTAACTTTATACCAACATAACATCTGACAATTATTTTATTTCGAATTTCCATTTTATGAAATCATTTACAGTTATCCACCTGCATTTTTTTGATAGGCTTGTCATATTCCTCATACTAGAAAAAAACTGGAATACTTGTTAAGTAATTAACTTAATTTTTATTTCTTTATAAGCTATTTCCCCTTCAAGCGTCAACTATGGAGAGACCCTCAGTACTCTGAGATATGCCAACCGAGCAAAGAACATCATCAACAAGCCTACTGTTAATGAGGTTGGTAGAAAGAATTGAATGGTGTTGACTTCACTTTTTCTTTCAATGAAACAAGCAAAATTTTTTTTAATATTTGCATTATATGCTGTTATTCTATGTTACATGCTCCCAGTAGTTTTATTTAACATATTTTTTGTTTTTAAAATTTCAATGTAATTTAAATTGTTAAGTTTTGATCTTAGAGTATCCACTGTAAAAACTCTCAAATGGACAATGTGGAAAATGTTTTGCTTAACATGTTTGGCCCCTTTTAAAGTACTATTATTATTATTATTATTATTATTATTATTATTATTATTATTATTATTGTTGTTGTTGTTGTTGTTCAATTGAGGGTAGACATTGAATTGTTAGTTTTTAAAATCTAAGAGTATTTCTAGACTTCACTTTGATCACTTTCCCCAATAATTAATTGTTTATTGTCTGCTTGCAAATTGTACTTTTTCTGTTTGATTTTGCAGGATCCAAATGTGAGGCTTATCCGTGAACTGAGGGCTGAAATTGAAAGGCTAAAGGCATTGCTAGGAGGAAACATAGTGAGTCACATATGGCGTCTCTCCGTTGAATTCAATTATTTTGTGTTTCTCTTTCCTCTTTTATCCAATATTAAGTACAAAAAGGGTTTTATGAGTACTATAGCAAGCTTTTGGTTTTCTTTTATTTTACTGTAAAAATTAATTATAAAATGTATTATATTGACTTCTGTATATTGATGAAAATATTTATATTTTACAGACCACTGGTGAAGGGGTTTGTGACATTTGTTTTTAGATCTCTCAAATGCTGTTTCATGTATGGAAATCAATTATACTTTCCCAGGGATGCTTTTGCTTTTAAAGTACCCATATATTCCTTTGTGAGATAGGCTTTATGTGATTTTATGGTACAAAACTATTACAACAAAATTTGGCCTTATTTTTTAAACAAAAATAAATTGATTTCCAACTAGATATTTGTGGAAGAATATTCATGAAAATGAATATTAGTTTTTGTAAATACAGAATAAAATTAAGAAATAAAATTAAATAATTTATCTACAAATGTTAGGCAACATTTTACATTTCTTACTCTGATATTATTTGACTTATCCTTTCTGTTGTTACCCAAGAAATAGAGTGGCAAACCAGAGTTGCGTCCCCTTGTTCCAATTTGTAATTTCCTAATTCTTGAGAAATCAACTACACATTTGGGCTTTTCTTGTGTTGTGGTGCCTATAGCAACCTCAATTAACCACATCCTAAGTTAATGTTACTCTTCCTTGTTGCTTAATTGCAATTTCGTATTCCAGGACAACATCACTGGGCCCAAAGTTCAAGAAAGACTACACGAGAGTGAGGCCAGAGTGAGTTTGACACAAGAAAAATTAAGGCTTATATTAAAGCCTAGAAATTTGTTTTATAGAAGTATTTGTTGTGTCAGCTTTTTAGTAAAAAATAAAACTTGTATGGAGAACACTACTCATATTCAATCTGATGCATAATTTTCAGATTTTGCTTGTATCACCTGTAACATTTTTTTTAGGTGAAAGTGTTGACAGAGGAATGGACAGGAAAGTGGAAAGAAGCACAGAATATCTTGCAGGTAACTTGCCTTTTATTGTTTGTAATATTGAACCCATCTAAATAACAATGACAGTAACCAAAACAAGTGTAAAGAGTGTTTAGAATAATGCGTGAGGAGAATTTGAAAGATTTTAAATTTGTATTAAATCATATAAAATGAGCTTCAAGATGGTTTACTGTATAAGTAGAAGAACAGTTTGTTTGTAATACAATTTGGTATTGTATATATCCGTTGTTAAGTCGATGCCATTTTAATTTGTCCAGCAAGACAATAATCTGGCTTTAAAAAAGGAAGGGATGGGGATTGTCTTGGATTCCCAGTTGCCTCACCTGATTGGAATCGATGATGATCTGCTCAGCACGGGCATCATGTTGTACCATTTGAAGGTAAGATGTCATAATCTGTCCTATAATTATCCACTACTGACAATTGTGATGTTCACTTTTATTTTGAATAGTGATATAAATTATTCTGGGGCAAATCTTGCCTCAGTTATATTCCAAATTTGAGTTAAAAATTCTCTCTCTCTCTCTCTCTCTCTCTCTCTCTCTCTCTCTCTCTCTCTCTCTGTACATTAATGATTTTGAACAAAAATCTTCATTATTTGGAATAGGCGTCAAAAGTTTTAGAAAATTGTTAAATTATTTCTGAATATAATATGCTGTATACATTAACAGGAGGGGAGGACATCAATAGGAAGAGCTGATGCAGAAGTACAGCCAGACATAGGTAAGGATACAGAAATATGGAACTAATATCTGCACATTGACAATACTTCTTAAGGTAGTGGAATTTAAATGTATATGCTTAGATGTTTATTGTGCTCCTTTTCTGTGATAGTATATAAAGTAATGATATCTTTAAGAGCAAAAACAATCTACAATGGATGATACAATGCACATACTTCAGTTACTTATATTATAAGATGTTAAAGAATATTTATGACAGAAGTAGCAGATTGTAAACTGAAAAAATCTATTATGAAGTGACTTTCCAGTTAAGTTTTATTTTTAGTTGTCATACTTTACAATTAAGTTTTCATTTTTCTTAGCGCTCTCTGGTCTGGAGGTGGAAAAGGAACACTGTTATATTGATAATGTGGATGGCATTGTCACTTTAAGTCCCATTGCTGATGCTATATGCACAGTGAATGGTGTCAGTATAGAGGAACCAACTAAACTTTACCAAGGTGAGTGTACTTTATCTTATTTTATAGATTTGATTTTCACTTACTGTTGCTGCTGAAGATCTATTTTGTTGTTAATTTTGCTGAACAATGCAAGAATCGCTCTTTAGTGCTAACAGTTGTGGTTTCATTTTGAGTTGTGTTGGAGGAGGCAAGATGCCCCATTTTCTTATCATTAGCATTTCCCCCAAAAAATATTTTTATGTATACAGACATTATGGGCTAAGCAAGGTGAAAGTGATGTTTTAAGTGGTTAAACAATCTTAGCTAAAATAATATTGATTGTCCATCTTTTTTATGTACAGACACAGATGTGTCTGTACATATTGCCATCACCTGCGTCTGTCGTCGCCGATGCCGATGGCGATGCCGTCGCCGGCGCCGGCGCCGTGCACTTTCCATTAGAGAAAAATGTTGATGAGCTGTTTTATACTTGATATGTCACCTCTTCCTTTAATTACATGGTGGACAATAGATTTGATTCTGTCAAGGGATTAATTCCATATTGATATTTTCCAGGTGCTGTCATTCTGTTGGGTAAGACAAACATGTTTCGTTTCAACCACCCAAAGGAAGCTGCCAGACTTAGACAAGAGCGGAAATTACTCAGTCCGGACATGGTATGTTGCTCTTGTCCATAAGTCTTGCAAAAATTGAGCATTTCATAGGTTTGCTACATGTTTGACAGTGTTAGCTGCACACATATTTGTTTCAAACTTTTCCCCTGATTTAGTCAAATGATTATGCATGTTTATTTTATATTTTATTCATAGTATTCTTTACTTCATTTTACATTAACTTTATTTTGTTTTTAGAAGGGTGGTTTAGGCAAGCAGTGGTCTTCAAGGGTATCCCTCCTTAGTGCATCCATGACTGACCTGTCAAGGGCAAGGTCGACTGACAACCTGTCAATGTTTTCAGGCTTAGGGTTAGTTATTAACCAGTTGTACATTATACCAACCACAGTGGATGGCTATACTACTGTGGATGCCAAGAACAAAAGATCCAGATATGTTGTATCTTGCATACAGTCGTGCACATCACACATGATTGCGAGATCCACCACATTTGGATCTTTACCTTTCTACATCAGTTATAATATAATTAAGATACACTTCTCATGTTTTGCACTTGTGTATGTTGCATACACTTCACTGACTTGTGATGTATCTTTTACTTAACATGCCAGTCTACAAGATGAAGCTACTGTTTTTGTGTGTCAAACTGTTGGAAAGTTAGCTGCTACTAATTATAAAATTGAAGAGGGAAAAATTATGCAATTATGCATTATAGAATTTTGTTCAAGTACATTATTTAGAATATTCTACTTTGTGCATTTGTTGAGAAGGAAGAAGTGCAAGAGGTTTTCAAGGCACATCTCATGGAGATGTTCTTTGTGCTTTTTTACAGGAATGATTTGGAGCAGAGGCACAAAAATGAGCTGGTTAACTTGGAGGCCAAGCGACAAGAAATAGAGGATTTAGAAGAGAAGTTTCGCCAGCATGAGGATGCAAGACAAGCTGAACAAGAGAGCAAGGAGAATGAGCTGGAAAAGGCAAAGTCAGAGTTAGAGGGCATGAAGCAGCATTTGAAACAGTGGAAGGAAGATGAGATGAAAGGAGAGTGGCAGAAATTGGAAGAGGAAAGGGAATACTTGCATAGAAAAATGGACGAAGAGAGAAAAAAATTAGAAGAAATGGAGAGGAATTATCATAAATCTGTGATGGAGGCAGAACAGGAGCTTATTGAGGTATTTGTATTATTTCAACTGAGAAACATTCTTAGACTTGGAGAAAAAAAATTGGTTGCCAGGCCATTTCTTTGTGTATATACAACAAAAGTGTGTCAGATAATATCATCTGCCTGTCCTTATTTTTCATACTTTTTCATGTATTTGTATCAGTGCATGCACATTTGAGGGTGGATTAGATTATCCAAAATAAGTATATTTTGTAATGATATATTTCTCATGTTGAGGATAAACTTGAAAGGTTGATATAACAAGTCTTGCACTTTATTTGTTAAACTTCTGAGAGGCACTCTATTGAAAGAATCCTTGCATTTGTTGTGTGATAATTGTATTTGGTTATTTGTTACATGTCTGTTCTTATACCTTTTGGTAATCAAACTTGTGTAATTTGTTTTGAAACCAGTATAAACAATGTCTTTCTAGGCACTGGAAACATTTGAGAAAGAAAAACAGCTTCAGCAAGAAACATTGGAAGAAGAATGGAAACGAATTGAAGACAAAGACAGAGAGCAGCAAGAAAAAGTGCGATATTTAGAAGAAGAAATTGCCAGAAAGAGGGAACTTGTACAGAGAGAAAAGGCAGAGGTGAAATGTCAGGAGATGGTAGGGAATACCTGTGATATCACCCCTCAAAAGTAAAACAAAGGCAGTTTTCGTAGTTTTTTTTAATGACATCATAGTTAAGACATTTTTGGTGATGGTAACTTTCTCTAAAGTCCAGGGCTGCTTTAGTAAAGATATAGCACCAGAAATATGATTTTAAGCTATACCATATGTATATATCTCTCTGTCATATATATATTTATAAATGCCTTTGCAGTTAAGAACCAAACTAAAATGGTGGTTGTATGGTATTCCCTTCTTGTCTGTGCTTTCTTTTAAGTGTTAAAGATATGATTAAAAAAGTTGCTTTGCATGTATGAATTATTGGAGGTGTTTAATGCAACAAAGGTCTACAGGATGCTGCCAGTTAGGATTTTCTTCCAAAATATCATTCTTTGCATGAGTAGTGTATAGAGGTAAAACAGGTTATTTAATTGTGTTTCGGTTTGATAGATGTATTAACAGAATACTAATAAGAATCATATAAGTTTGCTACAAAAGATAAAAGTTAAATAAAAATATTACATATCCATAATTTACTTTTTATCAAGTGTATGATATTAAAAAGTATTTGGTTGTATTTGGAAAATCAATAATGCGTATGTACATAGTGTGTTAAAAGTGCATAGTTTTTAAGACTGAAGGTCTCAGTTCCTGCATTTTGTCTGCTAAGTGTAAACGTTTATGAGTTTATTTTTTCAAATTGATAAAAGGAATACAAGCGTGGTCAGCAGGTGATTCCAAAAATAAGCACTTCACTTGATAGATAAAATGTTTTCATTTTTAGGAACTCAATTTAATGGAAGAGGAAAGACATCGTCTGCTCAGCCAAGAGGAAGGTGGTTCCTTCAATTCTGAAACAGTGGAAACATGGTCTGATGAATATGCAGCTATTCAGCATGCACTATCAGACCTTGACACAAGAGAAGAAACACTAGAAAATGACTATGAGGAGGCGAAGGCAGAACTCCAATATGAGCATAACAAATTAGAATCAGAATTGAAACTAGAAAGGGATGATTTAAGAAAAAGTCAAAGAGCGCTTGATGAAATGGAAGCAAAATATAAAGCTGCTTCAGAAGCAGCAAATGTTGACAGTGAAGAAGAGAGGCAAGAGGTAGAGCAGCAATTCATTGCTTTACAAACAATGAAGAAAAATCACAAAGAAAAAGAAAACTGCCTTGAAGAAAAAGAAAAGGAATACAGCCAAAAGAAAATATCCGAGATGCAGCAGTTACAGGAGTACAAAGACCAGGAGACGAAAAAAATAACAGAGGACAGGACAGGCCTTAGAGACAGAGGAAATAATATTTTACAATTAGTGGAGCAGGAATTAACATCAAAAAGTAAACTCTTACAGGAACACAAATTGAAAGTTCTCCAAGAAGAACACATTTTATCTGAATTGGAGAAAAAACATGAAGGTCTTGTGAAGGTTTCTTTTGAACAAAGGGGGTGTATTGATCAAGAGAAGCAAAAATTGCTCAATGCACAGAAAGAGGAAGAAAGGCATGCAGAGGCTCAGGTTGACGAAAAGAGGGAGTCCGTGGAATCCAGGAAAAGCCAAGGGCATGAAGTCCTGGAGGGACAGAGAAGCAGGTGAGGCAGAAGTAATACCAAATGTAATTTGCTTTATAAGGGTTATTTTGAATATCTACAAACCTTTATGAATTGTCACAGTTATAAAATTATGCATGTGCATAAATTTGTTCAAGAAAAAGTATTTAGTCAATAGTTTCAGAGTTATAATTTAACAGCTTCCAGCATAGAATCAGTTTGAGAATGAAATTATGCATGTGTATGAATTTGTTAAAGAAAACATAAGTATTTAGTCAATAGTTTCAGAGAGTAATAATTTAACAGCTTCCAGCTTAGAATCAGTTTGAGAATGAAATTATGCATGTGCATGAATTAGTTAAAGAAAGCATATTAAGTATTTAGTCAATAGTTC
>NW_019774300.1:0-12290 GCF_001039355.2 Lingula anatina
GTGAGTTAAGAAGGACGCCAATACTACCAACCAATCGATGCAGCGGTCGGTTTGAACTCTGGGGCTCCCTTCAAACGACGCTCGTTTTGAGTCTGTAAAGCTCGACCCAGTCGTTAAACCCAGCCTGATTCGTTTATCTGTAATAAAAAGCACAGTGTTTATTACTTTTTTTACATGCGGATATTTAACAATTGATAGTTCTGAATAAATACCAATTAGGATTTTTAGCCTTGAGAGGTGCGTTAACCTTTTTCACAAAGTTATTTCAAATGAAGAAAATTAAACTGGAGCCAATTAATTAAATCACCCTTTTAAAAGTAGAGACAGTTACTATCGAACGGGCATTAAGAGTCCCTTTATACTACATATTTTCCTTTACAAGACCAAGTCAATCTTTAGAATTTAATGCTGGAAAAGTCTGCCCAGACATTCAGTATGGAACCTATTGCGTTTTGACGCCAAGTATACTGAAATTAAGTGAATAATTTAAACGTTTGGGGAACTAGTCGGGTGACTTTAAACTAGTCAAATAAATTACCTGAATTGCCATTTTCTTCTCCTGCACCTAACTCCCTTAATTCCTCAAGGTGTTTAGAACTATTTTCCTTTTCATCACGATAAGAGTTGTCATCATGCGAGTGGCCGCCTATTGATTCGTTCTCAAATCCGTCATTGGTATACCCGTCTTGTTCTTCAGTATTTAGTGCAGGGGTATCCAGCGATGTGTCGACCATCTCAGCAGCTTTCAAAATGGAGCATAGTTATTTACAGGATTTAGAGAAAACATTAAAAACATTAAAAGCCCGAAACAGGAATGGAATTCTACTTAAAAAACATACATTTAATAGTAAGTTTTTTTTGTTTTTTTTTGCATTTAATCCCTCTATTTTCTGCGCTAAGAAAATTTTAATGCATTGATAATGACAATGACACAACTTATTAAAGCACATTTAAGATACATTAGGCAACATTATGTAACCGAGCACCTACATGCACGTGTCGTTGCTATGGTACACTGTGCGCTCGCGACGATGGTTAAAATGTATTGCTCTTGTAATCTTATTTGTAGCCGAAAAATTTAAAACTGTATGTATGTATTGTATGAATGTGTGTATGTATGTATTGAGTGAATGTGTGTAGATAATGGCAAAAGACAATAATTCTAAATCTGTTCATGAAACATTAATTGTTTCTTAAAAGGTACGGATTTTCTTAAATGTCCACATTTCCTTATTAATTACATTGCAATGAACTTTTTATAAATATGAAGTGAATGTCCTAAACTTCTATAAATTGAATTTGATGTGAAGTCTCCAACTTCTTTACACTCCGTCTCTCAGAGCAGTCCTGTATGTTCTCCAAATCTGATCCCTCCATCTCTCATCCAACTTAAAAATCTTAAGTGACGCAGCAGAGCCGATTAAGTATTGATTTATCTGAATTACAGGGCTAATTGCAGAATTAATCATTTTTATTGATGTTGTACTAAGAAGCCACCGTTCCGCAAGCGACGACACGTCTGCCTGCGTTACATAACATGACCTTATACAGGGGCGGATCCAGGATTATTTGAAGGCGGTCCGCGGAAGCTAAGTCGACCCTCCCCGCCTCCTCCACTTGGCGTAGGGTTTGGGGCCTGCTAAAGGGCCCCGAAAAATTTTGGTATCTTAGTGGGCGAACGGTGCCATTTGGTACGGTTTAGAACTATGAATCAGCTAGTCAAAATTCTAATTTCAAGAGGGGACCAGAAATCGATTATTTATTTATTTATTTATTTATTTATCTGCGAGAGAGAAGGGACACTTCCAAGGCTCAGAGCACGTGTTTCATTGTAAACTCCCCCCTCCCTACCATCAGATTAGGCACTGTTCAAGATTTACATACATATATTAAACGCATATTAAAAGCAACCCACATATTACAAGAACAGACAATAAAACAACATTTGAAGGAATTTATTTCCATTACTTGCATGGAATAAAGTACTAGTTCATTATCTAAATCTAGAGAAGTACCAATTAAACAGACCAACGCAACAATTAATGTATGATAATGTATTAGTAATCACAAATGTTATCTGAGAACATGTTTCAGATCCATGCAAAGGTACATTGACCATGTTAACACTGGCAAAGTAGGCATTTTTTGGCTGTAATCAAGTAAAGTTCAAATAAAAGTTGCAGATAACTTATTTTTTCTTCAGTACAAATATTAATCAGTAAATTAAGTCAAAACATATAGTTTTAACTCAGACTGTGAAACAGTCGCCAAGCGTGAACGATAATAAACTAACAAATTCGCAGCTTAAGACACCTATATCTGCGGTTTTAGGCAACAGCCTGGCCCAAGGGGTGCTGTTCCTATGGCAACACCCTCAGCCTGGCAGCATACGTGGCAAACCTGTAGGCGGCGTAGGTGTTGTACCTAAGGACACAGTTCACGTACAATACGAAGCCAGAGGAGGTCCTGATTTTAACCTTCGAGGCCATGGCATATATCTTAGTCGTGTTGACGTTATTGCCAATAGCAACGATGCACACGGTAATTCCTAAAATGGGAGTAAATAAGTTTATGCATGCAGTACAAAACTAAATAAAGAATAACCCATCAAACACAGAAAGTTATTACAACTTAACCATAACTAAACGTTTATATAACCAAAAAAATATTATGGTAAAATTATGGTAACGTTATAAAACATGCTGTGTTTGCTGGGAAAAATGCCTAAAAACGAAAAAACTCGCAGTCCAATGTTCAGTATGCTGCTAAACGATACACGCATCATTCATGTAATATAATATACAGTTCCCTGCGAAAATTTGTCTCATTTAATGCTCACTTACGGTTCTCAATCTGTCCTAGAACATAATGTTTTTCTCCTTTAATGAAAAATGTTCTCAATCTCTTCTAGGACATTCTGGACTTCCCAAAAACAGTTCTCGAACTGTTACATTCATTACAGAACGCCATTAGAACTGTAAAAAAACTACAAATTACTTAATTTGAAGCAAAACCAGAGCTTCGTTGTGCTTGTGAACATTTGGCTACAAAAAATACTCCAAGTGTTCTAAAATAGATTGGTACTGTAGGTGAACGTTAAATGAGACAAATTTTCACAGGGGATTTAACCTTCAACCAGTGTAAATATACATGTATATGTACCTCTACCCTTCATGGACTTTGCCTTGGCCACCGGGTCACCCCACCTATTGTGATATCCATCGGTGGTCATCCAAATCAGGCGTTTGCCATAGGAACCAAGCTGACCATCGCACTTCGCCAACGCTTGGTATATATGCGTCATCCCACCTGTGGACATAGTGAAAGATACTTTGTGTATGAACTGAGGGAGCTAGCAATAAAATCAATGCAATTTCAAGGTAAAATTGTCTACTAATAATACGTATTTTAAAAGAAAAAATGTACATAAGACGTGCAGTGAACGTATAACACTACAGCAAAGTTTGGAATATTGCATGAATCGTAAACAATTTGCACAACCGTTCTACATAAGTCCCTGATAAAGCAGTTCCTTAGAGTCACATGTGTGTGTGCGTGCGTGCGTGCGTGCGTGTGTGTGTGTGGGTTTGACAAAATAATTGTTGTCTCGTGTACTAGGAGTCTACATGCGATGAGTTATAGTGAAATTCACAAATTCATTTAACTTACTTAGTTTCGTCACGTCTTTAATAGCCAGGTCATTGGCAGGGAAGAACGGATACTTCCCCATGGTGAAGATGACCTGTGCCCAGGTAGAAAAGCGTACCAGACTTATCCTATGCCTTGTGGGGCGTATACTATTCGCACCAGGGGTGTAGTTGATGATGGCAAGGGTGTCCTGAAAAATATTTAAATTGAAAACAAATGTTTTGACGCAATTTTCAAAAACGTCTAAAAACAACGTAGAAAAAAATTTAAATAACCATAAGATAGATAACCGAGACAATTTTAAACATAAGAGACATGCGCAAATTTAAAACAAAACGAACACCTAACTTGTCTTAACACTGACAGCTGTCTTTCTGAATTATTTTCTTGATTATTTTCTTGATAGTGAATATCTTATATAAATCCGTTTTCATAATTTGAAATTAAAAACTGGCGTTGAANCGTAGAAAAAAATTTAAATAACCATAAGATAGATAACCGAGACAATTTTAAACATAAGAGACATGCGCAAATTTAAAACAAAACGAACACCTAACTTGTCTTAACACTGACAGCTGTCTTTCTGAATTATTTTCTTGATTATTTTCTTGATAGTGAATATCTTATATAAATCCGTTTTCATAATTTGAAATTAAAAACTGGCGTTGAATCAAAATAATTGGAGAGAAAATGTGCAAGTTTCAAGCAAAATGGAAGCTCTTCCCTTTATAAAATCTGACGCTCTCAGTACCGCGTTTATGATCAAAACGAGTGTATGTGTATCTCACCCTTGCCGCTAATTTGGAGTACCGCCATTCAGTGACGTCGATGCTGCTACTGCTGTCCAAAGCAAAACAAACTTTCCAGTAGGGAGGAGCACTACCCATCAGAGTTTTGATGATCTGATCTGGTGTGAGAGCCACGGAGCCCAGACCATTGTAGGCGATTCCAACAGTAACCAACAGCACCAGAGCGGCCAACTTCATTTTCAGCGACGGAAGAAACTTGGTCCACGTGCAGAAGAAAGAAGCGGAGCTACATGTACCCCGATTGAGAGGGACGGACGCCCAAACAGGTATTTATACAATGTACCTACTTGACTTTGCAGTCATTAGGATCTATTTCCGTGTGCAGACCAATCGTTTAGTTTTACTCTTGAGTGTTTCTGTACAAAATGCCAGATACTGTAGGTGACCGCAACTGTGATAACAACATTTTAATAGTTTACACCAGACAATTGCCAGGTATTCCTTGAAGACATGAATATTTTGTTGATGTGACTCGTTGAAGTGTATATTTTATTCATTTTGCACACGAAAACCACAGATAAACACCAGTCGATATAAAAATGTCCTGAATTAAACATAAACATGATGCAGAAAATAGCTACTATTAGAGACCCATTAAACTAGTTTGATGGCTCTAACATGTAGCTAGAATAAATAAATATTATTAACTTTGATTTAAATAAATGCTTAAGAACTCTTGCTGACGGTTTTTAAAACAGTAAACAGCAACCAACATAATTTTATTTCTCATAAAACTCCTGGGTCTGCATATGAGTTTACAGAATGCTGTGAATATTATAATATTTTTATATTATCCCAACGCAGTATCTCGTCTTCCAAAAATAAGAGTAAAAGTCTAATTAGGGCTCCTTCCCAAAGTAGAAGACAGAAGCTGCTGATTGTGCGAGTACGTTGTAAACATGGTGTGTTAATTTGTTGATCTGATTGCATTCAGCAAGAGTTCCCGCTGAATTGGATCGGTCGACGTAGAACGAAAGTTTCATTGGGAATGGACCTTTATACCAAGCATAAGCGCCTACGGTTTTAACCTTAAAAGTAATAAAGATAATTCTGTTGTAGTTATTAGTGAAATGTATTAGTGAAATATTTATAAAATATGCCAAAACATTTTAAGAAAAAGTGAGCATGTTTTGTTTTAAGGCGACACTAGTTAAATTAGCAAAATAATTTAAAAAATTATGTTTTGATAGAATCCCTCACCTCGGCCGCCATCTTGTATTTCACCACTACATATAGACGGAGAAGAGAGCTGGTAAATGTCCTCACTACGGTGGGACATATAATAAAATTGGAACGATACAGAGAAGATTAGCATGGCCCCTGGCGCAAGGATGACACGCACATTCGTGAAGCGTTCCATATTTTTATCGTTAAGTTAACTAAAATAAGTGTATCCAATACTTAGATACCAGTATAAGTTTATAACCTGGAAAGCCTTTTAAAGATAGCTGCATTTTTATCCTAGTCGTCCGGAAGAAGATGAGGTTGTTAAACTGGTAAAAAATATGATAAATATTGCGCGATTTAAACATGTTTATATTCTATCAGTCTTTTATTTACTGAAACATAAGATCATTTACATAGCTTTAGAAGACGTTATGTTCAGCGTCATCTGTAAAGTCGCATTTTTAACCCACAGACACATCTTCTTAGTAACGTCGCTCGATCCTCATGTGAAGCAGCATTTCTATTGGTAGTACAAAGTCGCATTTTTAAACTGCACTGTACTGTACAAATATAGAAGAAAGATTATGACTGCGCCGTTTAAAACATCGGCGCTATTTTGATTTAGGCCAGTGCTTTAATCCTTGTCTATATAGCAGTATTGCTTGGGTCTAGCTCAGCATTTCGCAAACACGTTCCATTGACACGCAGTGCAGTCCTTAAATGTTTTTCTCGTGCCATCATTGACAATACTGTCACCTTGGTGCGTTCCACAAGCCGGATTTGGCACAGAAATGTCAAGTTCGATTTTATATTCACAGATCGAGAAGATGTAAACAACAAGAGTCGTGGATTTCCAAACAGCTTTATTCCCACTGCCTAAATTAGTCCTAAGTTACAAGTGCTCACTCTACCCACCACCAGTCCAATTTATATTCAGTTCTACCTTACGTGTCTTATTGAAATATTACACCTATAAACTAAACATATCATCAAATCTCACTAGAGAGGGGTTACAAGAGGCGCGCGACA
The DNA here is from genome assembly GCF_001039355.2 of Lingula anatina. The sequence goes on from NW_019774300.1 coordinate 6,654, forward strand.
TCTTATGGGGCGTGGCACATGCTAAGGGGCGCCACCGCGTTCCTTACAATGATACGCAGAAAAGGGCTACAATATTTGGCATATAGAGAGATTTTGATGTCAGCATTTCGTGGCTGCTACTCCTTTTCAAATGCACCGATTGACCTCAATTTCATATGAAAGGAAACCCCAAAGTGTAAGTACTCACTATTTGTTAAGAAATTTTACATATAAAGTATCAATGTCCTAAACTTCTCCTAATTTAGTTAAGCCTACTTTAAACTTGGGCTAGAAATATGACATTAAGTTTTCAACTTACTTTTATGCAAAAATCTGAAGATTCCATGGATAGTTTTCTCAGACAATAGCACCCTACTGTCCACCAAAGTGCGTTGTGAAAAAGTGAAAACTGATGTTAAAGTGAAAACTGATGTTAAAGGTATATTCGCGAATTCTTCTTTTTCTCAATCTCTGGTGACAAGAAGTAATAACTCTTTTTCTAAAGTTTAGTTGACAAAAAGTGATAAATCTAACTTTTTATGTAAATCATGGAAAAATGCATGTCTGGCAAGTACATGGGGAAACTTTCGAATGTAGTAACGAAGGTGTCAACTGTTTCATGAACGGAAGTTTTTAAAATATCAACCTTATTAGATGATATTTGCAAGTTTTTTTAATAATAACAAACATTAGAATGCGCTTAAGGGATATTACGAGATGCACGTTTATTTTAATTACACATTTTGTCCTCGACCTTAAGTATATTTTTTCACAATGCCAAGTAATGAAGGTTTTACAAATTACTTTCTAAGAGAATCGAGTTTTGCCGTATTTCCTGTAAAACAAATAACTGTGCTCTGCCACCACAGCGTCTAGCTGAGTATGGATTTAACTGAATTGAAGATTTTAATAATGACTAAAACATTACAAAAACATCAATCAACTACAAATAATGACCGGCGCAACAAATAAATAAAAAAATAAATAAAATAAATAAATAAATAAATAAATAAATAAATAAAATTAAAAAAATAAAAACTTTTCAGTGAAGAGGATATTGTATTTAAACAGATAAACTTGCTGAAATAAATCCTAATCTAAGCATCTCATGCTGTCCAACGCTTTACTTAAAAGGCGAAAACCCAAAGGGAGCAGAATTAAAATATTTCTATAATGAGGTAAAAGCCAAAACCTAATATCATTCAATTTACAGATACGATTAAAAATATCAAAGGCTAAAGGAGGCACAAAATTAAAAAAAATGGTTTAGGCAAATTAATCATAAAGTGAACAATTTCAAAACTGTGTTCTGGAGTTTCAACAAAGCAATCCTCGTGCACTTGCATTTGCCATTTATTCAAGGCCCAGTTTCTGTGGTGATATTTGCGCTGCCATGGTAACAACATCGCCCCTGGAGCTCACGTATCCATGGCAACAACAAAAGAATTCCACCGGCAACGAATAATAGAGAGCCGGTAATATAAAAGGTGACATCATAGGAGCCGAATAAATCATACAAACTGCCTGAAATAAAAATGTCATTAATCACTTTCTAAATTAATTTCTTCTAAAAAAATGTATTTAAATGCCCGGCGTGACAAAATCAGGTATGAAGTAGAAAATAAAATTAGATATATTTTCAGCATACATAATAACTGTATTTATTATTATTATTATTATTATTATTATTACCCCCGACAAGGAAGTTATGTTTTTGGTTCTGTTACTGTAGTTTGTTTGTTTGCCTGTACTCAGCCTCACGCAAAAAATGTCATGAACGGATTTTGATAACATTTTCAGGATAGGCCACAAACGGAACAAAGAGTACGTCTTTAGTCTGTTCTACTATGAACATATGCCTTGCAGAGAAAAAAGAATGAGCCAATCTTCTCTATCCCATTTCGCTACATACCTCCAGCAGATAACAAGAGGGAACCCAAACCTTTGGCTAACATGGTAAGTCCAAATGAAGGTCCAAGTTCCTCGATGCCTACTAGATCTCTCAGAACAACAGCGGTCAGGGAGATAATGATGCCTGTAGGAAGAGCAGATTTTTTTTACTTGTGTGGTGTGATCATTTAAACGTTCATAGGAGGTTTGTGTTGATACATTTTTTCAAGAATAAATTGTGCTGGGAAGATATGATTCTCTGTTAAAATATGACTGAGAATATGTATCCGGTATGTTAGACACCATTGACTTATGCAAATGAAAAGCAGAATATTATAGATGGATTTCCTGGTTTTATTTTTGCTGTTACATTTTTTAATGTACACGAATATACAAACGCAACGTCGCCCCAGTTAAATAGAAATTCAAATGCAATAAGAAAGACCTCGTGTGTCCATGTATACCTGTACTTGCATGTAGTAGTGATTCGTGTGAAAAATACAACTTGTTTACTTTTGTTAGTTGTCTATAACCATGCTTTTACACAAGATACGTAAGAATGAATAAAAAATATAATCATAAATCCACTCACCAAATGATAACCCGTAAAACGTGCACACTGTTGCAATCACGCCGTACTCCTTCATAAACGGCAGTATGGCAACCATGACCCCTGCAATCATAACATTGGTCCCAAGCATATATCGCCTGTTAACACACCGAAAGTCTGCAATTACACCCATCACGACTCGACTCACCGTGCTAGTAATGCCTACGATGGAGACCAAGAACGCCGCGTTATTTACTTCTATCCCCATACCTACAGCTATATCTGGTATGTACGTGTGAGGCACAACGAGCCCTACTTGGATTATTAAATGACACACTAGCCACACCACAACATCAGCTCTTCGTAACAGGGAGATGTGGAACATGTTTTTGAAACACTTTCTCGTTTTGTTAGAGCATGATAAGGTTGGCTCTGTCTTACTTCCCTCATTGATTTTTAATTCCGATGGAAAAAGCAAAATACTGATGCCAACTCCTGAAAGAGACAACCCTGCCAGTACAAGACAAGTGTATCTCCAAGAAATGGTTTTAATCAGAAATTCTATACAAGGTGCCATAGCAAATGTCCCAACGCCTGATCCGCACACTGCAACTCCCATGGCTAAACTTTTCCTCTTCTCAAAATGACCCTGAACGGAGACAATGCCTGGAAACCACATCAGTGCAAATCCGAGGCCAGTTATTACCCCGTATGTTAGGTACAGGAACGACAAATTCGGTACTAATGAACTCACGCCAAACCCCGTCGCAGCCAGAATAGAACCAACGACTCCAACAGCCCGGTGTCCAATTTTGTCAGAAAGGGCGCTAGCTACTGGACCTTGAATACATATTTGAAATTTGTCTGAAATATATTTCAATCGTTGAAATGCGATTTAGGCTGGCAAAAATCACCCAAATATCGCTTTTGATTTGATCGTCAAATTTAATTTTTGTGGTTTGTATTAACTCTAAAATTAGAGACCGACCAGCACTAATACCACGTATTTATTAATATCAACACAAAACATCGACAATGCGTGATTTTGTGAGCAAATCTGTAAATTCGAATGGTTTCAGGGCATGCGTTAAATATACCTTACCCATGCCCCAGGTCATAGCTACTTGAATGGAGCCAACCCAAGACGTTTCTGACTTGGTTTCTTCAAATTCATTTAGCAGGGTGATGTAAAGCACACCGAAAGTATATAAAATCCCGCCCACAATAAAGTGAATAAAGAAGGACGCCAAGACCACCAGCCAATCGATGCAGCGGTCGGTCTGAACTCCGCAGTTTTCTTCCGTCGATGGTTGTCTTGAATCTATAAATCTCCATGCAGACGACCCTGACATACTTTGTTTATCTGCAAAAAACAGAGCATTTTTCACCAAGCCTCAAAGGAGGAAAGTTAAACTGAAATCCCATTTAAAACACGCTTAAGTGGAGATAGATACTACCATGCGAGCACTGAGAGTCCTTAAATTAATACTGCATATTTTCCTTTTCAAGACCACGTCAATTCTTGGGGTTTAATGCTAGTCCCAGTTTCATCAAAAAAAAAACTTAAGTCAATTCCCTGGCTTAGCTGACTAGGATTATCATGAGTGCTCTATCACTGCTCCTGATAGGGTGAGATGTGACCATGTGACCATGTAACTTTGGTAATTAAGTTCTTAGCAAAGGAACCTGATTTTTTTTTTTTTTGTGTGTGTTTGTGTGTGTGTGTGTGTGTGTGTGTGTGTGTGTGTTTGAAACCGAGACCTGGAAATGTTTGCTCAGACACTCAGTATGGAACCCATTGCGTTTTAACGCTGCACTGAAGGCACTCCTTAAAAAACAAGTGAGCGAGGGAGCGTCACGTTCTCAAACTGCACCAAAGCAGTTGAATAAATTACCTGAATAGCCATTCCCTTTTCCTGCACCTCTCTCGCTTAATTCCTCAAACCGTTTAGAACTACGTTCTTTTGCATCACTATCAGAGTTGTCATCATGCGAGTCACCGTCTATTGTATCGTTCTCAAATCCTTCATTGGGATACCCGTCGTGTTCTGCAGTATTTAGTCCAGTGGTATTCGGCGATGTATCGACCATCTTACCAGCTTTCAAAATAGAGCAAAGTTCTTTTCGGAGTATAAAGAAAACATTAAAAACACCAAAACATAAAACATGAATGGAATTCTACTTAAAAAAACAGAGTGCAGGCACATACCTTTACAAGAAAGTTGTCTTTGCTTTTATCCCTATATTCTCTACGCTGAAAAATTTTAAATGCATTGATAATGTCAAAGACTTAACTTCTTAAAGCCCATTTTAGAAACATTACACAACATTATTTAACCAAGCACCATCGTGTTGACTTGTTATGTTACATCGTGCGCTCGTGACGACGATTAGAATGTATTGCGCGTGGTAGCCGAATACATTAAAATTTTGTATGTTTTGTATAAATGTATAAGAAAATAAGTAAAATACGATACATTTTAATGTATTCAGTAAACATTTTTTTCTAAGAAATACGAGTTTTCTTAACGCTAGGCGTAATGATCTTTTTTTATACAAATCAAATGATGTCCTACATTTCTACAAATTCAGTCACGCTTGGTCTCGAAATAGGACATTACGTTTTAAACTTACTTAGAGCAAAACGCAATACAAAGATTGAACGGTTCGTACCAGACCTACACCAGGTCTCGCTAGGGTGGGACGTATACTAATATTGGTACGATACAGAGAAGATTACATGTAGCACGGCCCCTGGCGCAAGGATGACACGCGAATTCGTAAAGCGTTCCATATTTTTCCACTTAAAGTCAACAGAAAGCGATATGTGTATCCTACACTTAGCTACTAGTATAATTTTATAACCCAGGAAATCTTTTAAAGATATCGTCAGATTTTTTTTTAATTTCCTTGTCGTCCAGAAGGAGAGCAGGTATTAAACTAGTAAAATAATACAATAATTATTGCACGAATTTTTATAAGGCCAATTTTAAATGTAATAAAAGATTATCTACATGTTAATTGCGATTGAAGTCATGTTTTGCACAACGCTATCTCCGTATATATAAACACGTTAACACAATCACGTAGTAGTTTCGCTAGAGCTTCATGGGAAACTGCATTTCTATTGGTACGTGCTTATAGAGTCGCATTTTTATTAATTTTTACCGCTGTAGAAGAAAGATTGTTGTAGTGCATTTCGCAACCAGTTATTTTCG
>NW_019774302.1:0-12264 GCF_001039355.2 Lingula anatina
GGGGTCGAGGAGTGTAGGCTTGTAATGTCAAGTTAATTTGAGTCCTAGAGTAAGTTGTCTTTTGTCAGTTATTTTCCGTCACATGATTAATTGTAGTATCGTCGTCAATGTTTTCAGCTGCTATCAGTGGGCTCACTAGAGCGAATTTCAACCCAACTTATTTCACTAGATAATTACACACACGTGAGCGCATGCATACCCTCACACATATACACAGATACGCGCATATGCATTTGCGCCTTCTCTCACTCCCTCGTATTCTTTATTCTTTTTCTCTCTCTAACACACACACACACACACATCCATTCTCTTTCTTTCTTCCTCCCTCTCGCCTCTCTCTCTCTCTCTCTCTCTCTCTCTCTGTTTCTCTTGCACACGCACGAGCGCGCGGGCGCACACACACACGCATATCGACTCTCTCTCTCTCTCTCTCTCTCTCTCTCTCTCACACACACACACACACACACACACACACATACGCACACACACACATCAGAAAGAAAAGAAAGGAAAGAACATACTGTATAGTAAGAAGCTACAAGAGGCAATAATTGGCCTTATATGCTGTAAAATGTGTTACTTTACTCCCATTAGTTTACTTCAAAACGTGGCATGCATTAGCTTTTGACCGTGAACTAGAAATTGATGTCCAGCTCTTTTCTGAATTGTGCAGTAAATTGAATGTACTTTTACTAGAATAACATCATTTTATATGATTAACCACGAATTATCTAATTCCGTTTCCCGAACAAACCAGCTGCTGTGTTATTTAAGGTATCATATCCGGCAATTACCTGTCAAATAGCCTTTCCAAAAAAAATGAAAATAAAAATAGCCGTTCCTCCTACTCGGTCGACCTGTCTAGTCAGTTGGGTTCGATGCTTTACACCGTTTCTGATTACATGATATAATTAGTTCTAAATGACTGGCTAGTGACTTAATTGGGCTGCAATGTCCATCTGTGTATTCCAGTAGAAAACACGAACGACATCGGTTGTTGTTATGTGAGGGGTTCTTTCGTTTTTTGTTCTTTTTATTATTGGGAAAGATGAGCAGCTGCCTTATTTGCATACACAGGAAATACGACTTTGGAACATTTCAAACTAACATGGTGTACCTTTAATGGATAAGATATTATTGCCAAACGGCCTTGACAGCTCAATTAACCACACTGTAATATAATGGAATAATATATGCTGTAAAATGTGTTATTTTACTCCCATTAGTTTACTTCAAAACGTGACATGCATTAGCTTTTGACCGTGAACTAGAAATTGGTACCTAGCTCTTTTCAAAATTGTGCAGTAAATTGAATGTACTTTTACTAGAATAACATCATTTTATATGATTAGCCACGAATCATCTTTATTCCGTTTCCCGGACAAACCAGCCGCTGTGTAATTTAAGGTATCGAATTCGGCAATTTCCCGTCAAATCGCTTTTTCCTATAACAAAATAAGTAAATAAATAAAAATAAAAAATAGCCGTTTCTCCTACGCGGTCAATCTGTCCCTGATTACATAATGTAATTAGTTCTAAATGACTGGCTTGATATGGCTGCAATGTCCATCTGTGCACTCCAGAAGAAAACACGACACCAGTTGTTTTTATGTGAGAGGTTCTTTCGTTTTATTATTATTATTATTATTATTATTATTATTATTATTATTATTATTATAATTATTATTATTATTATTATTATTATTTGTAAAGATGAGCAGCTGCCTTATCTGCATACACAGGAAATATGACTTTACATCATTTCAAAGTAACATGGTGTACCTTTAATGGATAAGATATTATTGCCAAACGGCCTTGACAGCTTAATTAACTTCACTGTAATATAGTGGAATAATACGATTTTCCTTTATTCACGATGATGGACTTGTACGTCTGTGACGTTTTGTACTTTATTTTTGTTGACGAACATTTTGCATTATTTATATTCAATGCAAGAAAAATATTTTCTTTTTTTTTTTTTTTTTTTAATATACCGCTGTCGGTTCCATTTTTTGTTGGAAGGGAAACACAACCTTCATCTTTTTAACATTTATTATTCACAACATTCTTTTGAAAAAAATCAAACAAACAAAGAAACATCTTTTGGATTTCACGACTTTTATTTTCATTATCGTGAATCACATCTCAAAACTTCGGGATTCATTACGCGTCATGCTTAATGCCAGCAGGCAGAAATCACTACTTAGGACAGTCTGCGCTGGAGCCGCAAATCCAGTTTGCCTTGTCCACGAGCAGTGGGGCACCTGGTGGACAGACACACTCACGCCAGCATATCCGGAAGCAGGCCGGATGCCCGGGATTTTTGCAAGTGCGCGCGCATGCCAAATCGCAATCGCTTGTGGTTTTGACTAAATTCCCTGGGCATTCTGGAAAGGAGAGTAATGGAATGGAATGTAATCCAAACACACTGGATTAAATGGGGAAGAGGGGTTAATTGAGTTCTTGTGATGAAAAAAAAATAAAGATGCGTTTTAAAAGGAATGGGGATTAATAACGACCAGATATTCTGCCACAAAAACAGTAACTTGGGGTTGAAATCTATAAAGGCAAAACAAAAAACGTTTTACGCTGAAATATAACGTGCAGCAATTGCTAACCGTGTTATATATATGAACCCATTTTTTATTTCATAAAACAAGTTATTTTAGATTTTACCTCCATTTTCCGATATAGGAAAGATGATGAAATTGGCATTGGCGACGACAGCCACGACCAGCAGCATGAAAACTGTATACATCTGCATACTGATGGAAAACAATAGCATGTGAGTGTTGGTTCACTAAGTAACTGACTTTTATGCCGTTATTTTCATCGTGAGCATAGTATTCTACGAGTTTTCCTTTTATCGCATGATTTGATTGATTCCTTAAACATTATGCTAAAAGAAAATGTAACTAAGTCTGAAATATAATCAATTTCATTTATAAGGCATTTCTTTGTATGTAATCATAAATGTACGGTATAACCATATAAGCTGATGTTAATCTTTATCTTTGGGGAAACAGAAAATGCCTTAATAAAATGCGAGGATAATAGATGTGGTTATGATATTTAAAGATTATATGAAAGAAAGTACACTAGTACATTATATAAAGCAATATTGTAGAAAATGAGAAAACTTCAAAGTAACTCTAACCTTCATTTACTCTAATTTGAAGGCATATTTAAGTAATATATAATGTACATTTCAGTATTCTACAATGTATAGGGGTATATAAATTATCTAACTGTTAAACTGTAATAGTTGTTTTTCTTGTAAATATATTTTTCTAATAATTAGATTTTAAAGAAATTTCGTATTTAGTTTAAAATAAATATATATTTAAGAAAAATAAGGAAATGCATAATCGATGTTATTAAAATTAAAAAAAAGCTTGCAAATCCTGCCATGTACATTGTTTTAGAGAAACTTCTGTATTCATCATCCTATTTGGAGGATGAGAGTCTAAATGTTGTAATACATCCTTTACATATCTTTGTTTGACAGTTTAAAAGATGAATTACCTTTAAATCAACTGTGAATCCTCCCTGTAGCAGCAATGTCTTCTAAAGGCAGCTTCTGTATTTTGATCAGCGCACTGACCTTTATATACATTTACCGTAAACAGCATTTTAAATAGCCGGAGACATCCCATTACTGGCTTCAAAAATGCATTATGTACTCTTCTGCCCAAAATTATTCCATTAAGTTAAGGGGTATCCCATCTCGTTTTCACTTCCTATGTAATTGATGTAGTGTAATTGGCAAAAAAAAATTGGTTGTTTTATTGGCAACAATTTCCTCGACAACTCACGTCTGTCAAAAAATTGTCATAGACTGGGTTCCCATGCCTAGATCGATCCAGCAGGACCGATCCATCTCCAAGGGGCTTCTCGCTAAATGTCTTTCAGCTTAAGCGGCTTAAATGTCTGGCACGCGTACTGAAGCTGCTAAACGATAAGTAATTACTCCCTAGCCGCCTCGGTAGGCGTGGCAGATATGTAAGCCGCTTAAATTGATAGTTATTTAGCGAGAATCCCCTAGGAGATAGAACGATCCACAGGTAGTACTATAGGGTCTGGGAATGGTTCCATAGGCACAATAATTGAAATTATAATTATAAAAACACTCAGAGAGCATATGCCTCAGACAAATACCAGACATATAAGTAAATAATAGTTAACTGATAATTAATTAATTAACCACCAAAGTCCGGTCATTTTTTAAAGTTTTATTATTCTTTTTCCGACCTACTGGTATCCTAAAATTTGACCAAAGTTCAAACATAACTCTTTGACTTTGGCTGCTAATGAACTAGCAAGCAGACAGACAATTAAACGGCATGAAAATATAACCTCCTTGGCGGAAGTAATAGCAGGGTCCTAGACTCGGTTCCCTAAACCCTATCAGGATCGATCTTACTCTGAGGGGATTCTCGTCTTAAATGTGTCACGCCACTGAAGCTTCTAAAGGGTATTTAACTTTCGTTCACGCATTAAATACCTAAATGCAATTTAGCGAGAAACTCCAGAACTCGCTGGGAGGACAACTGCCCACAGTAACGCCACCCTCCGGCCCTGCAATAATAATGATAATAATAATTATTATTATTATTATTATTTTTTTTTTTTTTTTTTATTTTTTTTTTTTTATGATATATTGTGCTGTACCCCGGTAAATGATAAATAAGACACATTTGTAAGCTTCCTGCACTGGGCTTAATATAAACACAGATACAAAAACATAATATAGTGTATTTTATATCAGGTATACCCACCATTCTAACATATGCCTAGCGTGTATAGTAGATCAATATAGCACCTGTTTGTTGTCCATTAGCAGCGATAAGAGCCCCACATTGGCGTTGTAGCCACGAGGTCAGTAAGTGACCCGGTGGCCTGAGCACAACATGTTACGTTAGATAAAAACATGTTTACTGTGCATGCAGGTAACTCCAGGTAGGTCAAATCATGTCACTTATAACTTTCCACTTACTCCTTGCTTTAATCGCAACTGTGCGTGTCCGATTCAGTGCATTAAGGCTGTCGTACGTAACAACGCAGAAAAAAAGTAAGTGTCTTTTTTTTCTCTTCTTCGTCTCTTTTATTCGTTTATAGTCTGAAATCATAGTATATGCCTGCATTACATCACAGTTATAACAGTAAACAGATTGCGTGTTTACCTTAAGGGCTAACTCCGACGACATATTTAATCTGTTTAGGCCGTTAACAGGCCTACCCAACTACCAGACTCGGCACCTAAGGATCCTGAATTAACCGGNTTAATGAAGGGAGGGGAGGGGTGAAGGGAAACGCCTGCTCTCTACCTCCTACACACACACACACTTCGGCTTGATACAGGTACATACACACAGTATCTATCAGTATTTCATTCATCTTTTTTCCCGGACAAAGGGACGCTTCTGGAATGTGTGGGGAGAAACACAATCCTTGTTTATTATGAACATGCGTGCCCTCTGTGTTATGTACACAAGCGACTGTTTTGATATACGCAGTAAACGTTCTCGCGTCAAATGTTTCCATTGTGTGACCTAGAATTTCCCCACGAACATTTCTTAAAGGGCATCCTATAGGGCATTGTTGGGTTCTACGTGACTCATACAGGCTGATGCCGATGGAAACGGGGCCTAACTTGTTTACACACACGTGATGCAGTCAAGCACGTGATGGAACGTGAGGGGGTCGGAAGAATAGCCTTAAGTCTTACTGCGCCTGATTGTCTAGGAGGAGATATAATTTGTAATATTTTATTGACTGAGACAACAATCTCGAGAAGTCTTACGTTTGATTGAAACTTTGTTTTCGTGTAGATAATTTAATTCGGTAGTCATATATTCGATGTGTGTAGGTGATACATTTTATGCATGTACATACACATGTATATAAAACACATGCATCTCGTCACCAAATTGTCAAATTGTCAAATAAGTGGGTCGGTCATATTTGATCCGCGATTCTGTAAGTCTGCGGATCGACTTTGGTTGTGAATGCGGCCATAGTGGGCGACATATGGCTCTATAACTCGAAAGCATCGCAAATAGCGACCGCACGCAAGCACAGCGATCAATCGCTATTTGCGATGGCGACTGCACCCACCTGCTTACTCGAAGCTTAAGCAACGCAGCGCAATTATAGCCTCAATCGCTACTAAAATTTGATTGCCGCATAAAGTGAAGACGTCATAACTAATAGCTAATCAAGAGTTTGTTTTTATTTAAAGGAATATCACAATTAGAAATGATGATATTTGAACAAGGCCTATTTGCCACCAATAGAATGTCAAACACAATTCAATAAGCGAAGCACACGTGTTTGGACTGACACAATTACTGATCATTGGTGAGTAGTGTTCAGTCTCACAATAACAGTCACCGCATGATCGAATGCTTTGTTTCTGTTTTTTTTTCCTTTTGTGTAGAAAATAAAACTTTTTAACTTAGGCTTATTATTAATATACTACACAGATGAACTATATTAATCAGAAAAAATATAAAATGATGTATGAAATGTTAAATTTTGAATTTTGTTATGCATAATTAAACATGACTTAAGCGTTCTTCATGTGAAAATTTACTGCATTTTTATATCAGAGGTACCGAGTGACTCAATCTTTTATAAGCTTTCGTGCTTTGTGATATGCCATTATGACAAGCAACTCAAACTTGCCGTCATGTTTAATTACATGAACGTCACTATAAAACGACGAATTATGCATGCGCGAAGACCACTGCGACGGGATTTACTCTTCGCAAATAATAGCCTCGTAACTAAAGGTGGTATCGCTTTAAGGGCTCGGTCGCGATTTGTGATGCTTTCGAGTTATGGAATAGCGTCGAATCACCAAGATTGCGCTCGGTCGATATGAGGAGAGGTGAGGATAGGCAATGGTACCCAACTACCCTCTCGAGGGGGGGGGGGTCTTCATGTCTGGCAGTGGCCCACATAAAGCATATCATGAATTAAGGTGGTTTAATGTGAGATTACGTGTCTTCAAGTGCGTCTTTAATTTAAATACAAGACAAAAGGGGTCGTATAGTTACTGGTCGTGATATTTTGCCATTATTCCAATAGCCTCTGCATCTTTTGTTCTCGAAACCCGCTGTATAATTGTGCGTGTCATTTTACACTGAACAGGCTCAGGCTAAATAAATTCTTTATGTAGGCTGTTAAGAATTTATTTGCATACCGGTACATAGCAGATGACTCTGTGGTAGTCAGAACAGTATAGTAGATCACTGTACTGTTTTCTCTAAATGTTACTGATATCTTATCGGATGTTGTTATATTTTCAGAGGCAGACATGGATGACAAATCCGACATAATTATACATCGTTCAAGGTCATATTCTGAAAAGCAACCAGGAAAGCCCAACACGGGTATTCAATCTGAAGCATTAAATGGAAATGACGCGAACGACTCGGATGTCAAAACTGTCAGCTGTGAGGAAAACACCGACAAAAACTGCGCCAATAGTCGCATCGGCAATGGATACAGGTACGATAATAACCACAGTGGCAACATCAACCTCAGCTTCGTCAGTGATTCCATGGACAGTGCAACTAATTTCACAAAGATACCCGAGGAAAATGTGAACAACAGCAACCATTACAGTGTCATCTCCAATTCTGTCTCCAACGATAATCACGTGAGCACTGAAAGTGGTGACGTCATCAACAACAACGATGACGTTAACAGCAAAGCCCCTGATGGCGGGTGGGGCTGGCTGGTGGTTTTGGCCTCCTTCTTGTTACACGCTATCGTGGACGGGGTGTCTTTTTCCATGGGTATATTTTATGTGGTCTTTTTGGATACCTTTCAAGAGACAAAATCCAATACATCATGGATTGGTTCGATTTTGACGGCGGCAATGCACCTAATAGGTCGGTTCTGATCATAGTGGAATATCATATAATAATAATAAGAATAAGAATAAGAATATAAGAAATTACCACGACAGAAAAGTGGACCAATAATATAAACTGGTGCATGTAGCGGTAATAATCTGTCTTAAAACTTTTTTGTTATGCTTAAAGGGATAATAACTCTTCGTATGAGACCTATATTTCACAATAAAAACCTTGTGAATAACTCATAGAAATATAATATATTCTGTTTTACCACAAAAACAGCAGTTATAGCTTTTATTCTGATATTTGAACTTGTCTTCAGACCACGTGACCTCCATTGATGTCTATACTCTGTTAAAATCTCTTAAGAGATTTTAACAAAAAACCAAACTTTTTAGAAAAAAACCAGGGACTAACTTTGAATGTAAAAATGGATTCATTAACCATTGGTAAGTATGGGAAAATTGTTGTTTACTCCAGGAAAATTCATTTTTTTTGGCCGAAACGAAGAGTTATTATTGCTTTAAGGTTTGTAGACGTGTTATAAATCGAACAGATAGAAACTGTTTCTGGCATAGGCCTAATTGAACCAGTGACGTAAGCATTTCTAGCAAATATGTCAGGAAAGCTTCATTTTGGGCTCATAAATAGTGGTTTTTATAGTATAAATGTTAAAAACCAATGTTTTTTAATTCATCACCGGAATTTAAAGTAACTTTCAGATTTTTCATTATTTTTAGCATTGCCGGCCGGCATGATGTGCGAGAGGTTTGGCTATAGAGTGGTCAGTATTTCCGGCAGCGTAATAGCAACAGTGGGGTTCGTCCTGAGCGCGTTTGCGCCCTCTATTTATGTGTTATATGTCACCCTCGGAGTTGTAGTAGGTAGGTGTATTTATTCACGGTTGGAATGCCAGGTATGCCGAAGATGGTATTGTGCTATATCTATTGTAATTAATTTTCAAAGGCTATTCAATTTCACCATATCTAATTTTTTACTTCAACAATGCCCATGTTTGGTTACATTAATAGTAATAACCACAGGTTTCAACATGTTTCCGGCTAAACAAAATTACATGCAGTTTTAGAATGCTTCAAATGTACCGGGTGAGTTAGCTTTTCATATATATATATATATATATATATATATAGAGAGAGAGAGAGAGAGAGAGAGAGAGAGAGAGAGAGAGAGAGTATATATATATATAGAGAGAGAGAGAGAGAGAGAGACTATCAGCGATTTTTTCCTTTATCACCACGGTGTATCCTATCCATAACAGTTGGGAAAAATTGCGATTTATGAACTTGTTTATGACTTCTGTATTTTTTCTAATGATGTGCGTAAAAGTCACCATTATACATGTACGTCTCCATTCGAGACAATGAGAAGTTACATTTAAAAACGGGTTTATAAAAAGGTCGTGATTTTGACAATGCCTTTAAATTTGATGTACCTTGGCGATTAAGGAACATGTTGTTACATGTACCTATGAAATCTATATTTATTTTATAAATGTCAACTTTCAGTCAGAAATTATCTAAATGAATGAATTTGGTCTTGTTTTTACAGGAATAGGTTTTGGCCTAATGTTCTTCCCCAGTGTAGTATGCGTGCAGCTCTACTTTGATAAGAAGCGTTCCCTTGCTATGGGTATCTCAGTGTGTGGGACGGGCGTCGGGACTTTTGCCTTGGCGCCGTTTGTGCGCTGGCTGACAGACATAATTGGCTGGAAGTATACGATGGGGGTTCTAGCAGGGATCACTCTTACGGGCTCTTCTTTAGGAATGCTTTACAAACCACTGCGAAAGCGTGAAGCTGACGAGAAGGCGGACGTCATGGAAATTCTTGAAGGAAAAGAGACGGAGCTCGAAGATAACGAATTGTCATTTGGAACAAAAATGGTTCATCTAAACGAAACAAATCAAGAGAGTAAAGTGGGGAATTTAACAACGTCGTTCACAAAAAAGACTGAAGATAATTCTTTAAAAAGCACAAACATATTTACAGGGTTAAAGCAAGAGGTTCCAGAACAATCGATATCTATTGAGAATGAGCGCATGGAGCATAAACAAATGGCAAAAATACACGCTGAAGAAAACACAGCGTCGTCTATCGACCATACTCTATCATCTGCCTTAAAAGAAAATAGCTCAGCATGCTGTGCCAAATGCTCCATAGATGGCGCCGTCGGTGCCATACATTGGTCGTTGCTACGAGACCCTGCATTCGTGGTTTGGCTTTCGTGTTACTTCATTTGTCAACTAGGAATCATAGTCCCCTTTACATTTATACCAGACAGTGCCATATCACGTAATATCGGTGCCCCTGAAGCTGCATTCCTAATATCCATCATAGGGATCGTAAATACCGTCACGCGTCTCGTCACCGGGATTGTTGCTGACCGGAAGTTTATTCGCCATCATCGTCTGCAGTTACTGGCTTTTTCCGTTTTCATTGGGGGAGTAGCACTAATTGTGAATCCATTTTGTAATACGTATGCAACATTGGCAGTGGACGTAGTGTTCACTGGGATATCTCTGGGTAAGTTTTTTATTAAAAGGCACACGATTGGCGGTAGACCTATTATCTTTGAAATTTCATTAAATTCCCGCAGTATCCCCTAAGCAAAATGAGGCAACGAATTCGCAGGGGTTTGCAAGATCCATTTTCTTACTGTTAATTTGCAGCCATATTGAAGCAAACTTGCTGTTAATTTGCAAGAAGGAATTGCAGTTTGCAGCAATATTGCAGCAAATTTGCTGCAAATTTGCTGTGAATTTGCAGCAGGCCTGATATTTTGCTAAGGGATATGTCAAGCACAGAAATTGCGCCCCAGTTTTAACAGCTAACCAAATATTTTAGACAATGCAACTTGCCTGTCTTAACCTACACTCACGTACTTCACAGGTTTGATATTAATAAAGTATATTGTTTATTTACAGACTAAAATCTGCACATGAAGTGTTTAACAAAATCTCTTTCCACGAATGGAATGCCAATTAATGGCTTTTACATGTAGATCTGGGACAGTGATATGTCTAACATGTATTAAAATATTTATTTGAAAATATTTAAATGATGTCCATTTTACACCTATAGGTTCATTTATATTACTGATGCCAGTGGTTTTACGTGATTTGTTTGGACTGGAGAAAATGAACTCGAGCATCGGATTTACATTGGTGATAGTGGGAATCTCGACGATGCAAGTGCCATTTTTAGGTAAATGTTAACAGTTTATGCGCCCTGTGTGGAAGAAAAAGGGGGTGGAGACTGGTGCATATATATATATATGTATATATATATATATAGAGAGAGAGAGAGAGAGAGAGAGAGAGAGAGAGAGAGAGAGAGAGAGAGAGCGTTTCTTATAAGCACCAATTTCTTTCAAAATTTGCAAAAAAATTAAAGCCGTAAAGAAAAGTGTATGTCATGGTTGCAAAACGCAGTCGGTGCCGAAATACGGTGCGACATGTACATATACTGAGCCTATAGTCGAATTGCATTAGTTTGCCCCTAGAGAAGTCAAATAGAGGGAAACAGACTGGTAAACAGTGCTATAAAACTTTGTATTTGTTTAACTGTCTAGCAGTATAGCACTTAGATATAATTTTAATACCTACTTTTTTATTTTAATACCGTTTCTACACATCAACCTTTATGAACCACACGATCTGTACTACTGTTAAGATTTGAAACCAAATTTTGAATGACAATTTAAAGATTACTGTAAACTACTGATTTCGAATCTGATGATTTTTTTTATGTAGGCTGGTTGACTGATGTCACAGGATCATATGACATCACTTATTACGTCACTGGAGGGGCCCTCGTCATATGTAGTTTTGTTCAGGCGATGTTACGTCGTTTCCAAAAGAAAACTTATCACCCAAAATGCGCCGTTCCGGAAATGACAGAAGATACGAGACTTTGATGTATAATTACGCAACATCAACTGTGCGGCTATTATGAAAGTCCAAGGTCATAGTGTTACTGACAAATTGTTTATAGATCCACGTTTACAATATTCAGCAAAACACAATTGTTGCCCTTGTTGAGGGTATGTCTTGCCGCCTACAGGAAATAATTGCAGTACTAGCTACGTACTGTATATGTAGAAACATATATTAGACACATGGCTTTTAACGAGTATACCCTAATCCCAATTGTATGTAACTTTGGTGACATTCGATGTTGTCTTTTTAATTTAATGGACATGTTTAACCTCTTTGCATATAATAGTGAATCATCGGATTTAAATGGGTACTTGTTTTAAATTTGAATATTAATGTTAATACGGATACCTTCACTTTTTTGTATTTTCGATACCATTAAACATGTAAGATGACGTATCTCGGAGGAAAATCACTGATTTGACAATTTGCACCTGTGAGGA
>NW_019774303.1:0-43710 GCF_001039355.2 Lingula anatina
AATTGAATATACAAAATGTCTTAGTGTTTTTACTGATGGCTACATGGCTCAGTGAAAGCCTGGGGTTGGGGTTCGATTCCTGGCTCGGGCACTTTGGAATTACAAAGGTGTGCTATTAGAAATTTTCTTTGCTTACTATAAGAAGAAAGTCTACCCGGGGAGGGTGGGTGGGAACACTTAGAGAAGTAGGTAGCACGCTTGTCTCTGAGACAGAAGGTCCCCAGTTCGATTCCTGGCGATTCTAGATCCCAGCAAATTACCTTTTGCAAAAATAAACCCAAATAAACAATTATTCAAACTACTATAAGAGGATCATACAAATGAGGAAACACGCGAACTGAGACAGTGGCTCAGACTAAAAAGCAGAAAAGAGTAAGCTAGGAGTTGAAAACCTAAGGTTCAAGTCGAACTGAAGAAAAGAAAGTCAAGAATAAACATGTGACAATTTGCACATCATCTATTACAACTTTTATGTACGTTTATTATAACAAATACAAACAACTACACCATACAGATGTATGCAAAATCCGAACATTACGTTTTGGCTCTACATAAAAAGTAATTTTCATAACCACTGCGCAATTTGTGATATAAATTAATCTTAAATACAACTATTTACAACTAAATGTGTGGGAGATTCTATGCATTTTGAATATTGTCGCTCAAGATCAATCATTTTGGTTCTAAAAAAGTGTTCAAGAACACTGCATACAAGACGACATAATACTGACCAGAACATGAAATTCTCAGGTTTTTGCTGCGACTTAAAAGAGAAAGTTGAAGATTTGACGTGAAGTATTTTACAACTATCGTTCAAAGTTGACATTGGTGTATTTGTCTTGTGACTGATCCAATATTTCACCAAGGGACATTTTTATCCAAATTAAAAGGTGGTAACAAATTGAAAATTCTAAATGCATATGATCTCATGTAAGTGTCCCCCCCCCCCCCGCACGCGGGTACACACTCATGACCCCACAACTAACTGTATGTCCCCATGCTGATGATCACACACAACACCAAACAAAATTTGATGAGTGTTTTTCTTATAGTTAAATGGATATGTACCTTATATTTTGCGTCATTTTTCTTCTCTTTGAATCTTAAAATGGGATTTGGGTGGCATAATTTTGAGTGAACACTTAAATTTATGCGTCGTGCGAATCAAGAACAGCATGAGGACATGGTCAGTTTACAACCTTATCCTAGTCATAGTCATTTTTAAGAACAATATGTACACCAAATTAGAAAAGGTTATGCAAAAACAAGTTTACTTGAAATAATTAAGCACATTTACTCAGAAAATGCTAATAAACTCAACGGTCTCTGGTTTTCAGTGGTCAAGAAACACTCAGCAAAATTAACCCAACAGCACGTGCAGGACTGGCAACTAATCAGACCTTTTGTTCTCAGTCACTCCTTGATCCCGACCGAAATATAGAATTAAGAAAATACTAAGTACAAGATCAACATTAAGTAAAACACTGACCTTCCAATTTTGTGGAAATCTTTTACTCTAACCAATCAAAGTGTCATTTTTTAAATAAATTTTTTGTTTTTCATGTTTGATTAGAAAAAAAAATTAGGCGATTAACTGACCAAGCTTCTTTAATTACTAGGAAATACCCATTTCCCCCAAATCAGAACTTTGCGACAACTTTAGTTTCGGATTTTTCAAAATTTCAACTTGTAAAAGATTCGATAAATGCCAGTTCTACATGTACATTTTAATTGACGCAAAAGGAAACACTTTCTGCTAATCACAGTTTCTCTTTGTGAGTATTTCCGCTGTGTAATGAAGGTATAAAGTTAATTTCCCTTCTTTAATAAAAAAACTTATTAATTGCGAAAAAAAAACTAACCCAACCTCCGACTTGATTTTCTGAAAACGAACATTTCTACCCCCTCCCAGCAATAAAACTATGGGTCTGTCACTGATCAGACATACTACTAGTATATCAAAATACCTGGAACCCAAGGAAGTTTATTCTTACCATGCGTCATAACTGCATATTCATAATTTTAGGAAGTTCCGTTTTAATACGTGTGGGCAATTCTGCAATAACTCTTAAAAGTGTCATAATTTGGATTACAGCGTTTACAGTTTATTGTAAATTTACGTTTCGCTCATTTCATCCAGTGAACCCACAATAAAAGATTCCTGAATGCATTTTACGTATTTTTCTTTTCTAAATTTAACTTCATAAAAATTCAATATTTGTATTCAATTTTATATAAATAATCATGCATTTTCAAGTGCATAACAAAGCGTCTTATTACATATTTGCCCACACATATAATTTTACAATCAAACATTGAACAGGTCGTACTATACTAGCACTGTGTTCTGCCTGGGCTTTAATTAATGATAATTTTACAATTACTTTCATTTTCATAGATCACTTGAGCAAGGCACTTTTTTAACCTCAAAGGTGTCGTTTCAGATTCGAAAACTGGTCGGTATAAACAAAAATTTAAATTACAATAAAAACATCGTGCGCGGATAGAGTGCTGTGCTACAACTTTTTTACACATGTATAATAATAAACCAGCGACGTGCAAGGTTGACGCTTGGATTTAGTCCATTTTATCGGAAGTTTCATGAAAAAAACACTCGTTACAAGCTGCACTTCATATGATACACGTTTTGATGCAGAATCTTACAACCCAAAGCACACATTTCAAACCAAAGCAAATGTCAACCCTGCAAGTTGACTATACGACAAACTTCGGCACACAAGACAACGTTGACATGGGTGACTGGCGAACACGAATCTGATGTCTTTTCTGGGAGTGCGTCCATTCTCATCGTAGACGGTTGTTATGAGGCACTGAAATTAAGTGAAAATGAAATGGATTAAACAAAATTCATAACAATATCTTAGGATTTGACAAAGTGAAATGCATAATATTAATAATAATCTTGATTGGTTTTTGGCATTCTTAGTTATACATTATTTTTCGTATTTTGTGGGTAGTGTGATATAAATTCAGGATTTTATTGCTACATGTGCTTTTTAAAACTTCTTCAGAATGATTTCAACACTTACTGTATACCAATGCATCCACACTTAAATAAATTCGTAATCCGAATACTGGCACTTTAGCTCAACTTTTTAAAAATCAAATACTTTATGCAAACAATTTATTTCAGATTATAATATCAAGGACGGTATGTAATCGAAATTGCAATCAGAAAAAAATGAAGTCAAGGGAGGTCGACAGTGCCAAGCAAATATACGTTTGCTTTCCTGGTCGCGGCTAGTTCTCTATAAAATAATTTGTTTATTGTCAGTTAACTTTAATANGGCGAACACGAATCTGATGTCTTTTCTGGGAGTGCGTCCATTCTCATCGTAGACGGTTGTTATGAGGCACTGAAATTAAGTGAAAATGAAATGGATTAAACAAAATTCATAACAATATCTTAGGATTTGACAAAGTGAAATGCATAATATTAATAATAATCTTGATTGGTTTTTGGCTTTCTTAGTTATACATTATTTTTCGTATTTTGTGGGTAGTGTGATATAAATTCAGGATTTTATTGCTACATGTGCTTTTTAAAACCTCTTCAGAATGATTTCAACACTTACTTCATACCAATGCATCCACACTTAAATAAATTCGTAATCCGAATACTGGCACTTTAGCTCAACTATTTAAAAATCAAATACTTTATGCAAACAATTTATTTCAGATTATAATATCAAGGACGGTATGTAATCGAAATTGCAATCAGAAAAAAATGAAGTCAAGGGAGGTCGACAGTGCCAAGCAAATATACGTTTGCTTTCCTGGTTGCGGCTAGTTCTCTATAAAATAATTTGTTTATTGTCAGTTAACTTTAATAAACAGGATATATTTGTACAGGTCACTGTCAAAAAATAAAAAAAGGCACCCATTGGGAGCTGAGAATGTTACAGTAGTTACCTGCTTTGTCGTCTTGCTTTGTTTAAGACGGAATAACGCATTCAGACCTTTGGACGGCTGGAATAATCTTCTCACTTCTTTATGAGTAAATACTTTCCTTCTGGAAAAAGCAATATAAAAAGTTATTAAACTTTCCAAGCTCATTTCAGCATTCATGTCAATGAAATATATCCAAGAGCCATAACGTCTAAAGTGGGAAATGCATACTTTTGGATAAAATGTCGTCAACATAAACCGATCAGTGTTGCCTTATATCATCTATACAGTACTTACAACAAACTACATCAGTTCTCAGTGCCAAAATTTCAGTCTACGTGTGGAAATTGTGGCAATGTGGCACGTGAAGCTTCTTCCTCTTCCTTCTGACCTTGGTCCTATCTGAATACCTCTCACCAAAATGCTCACCTGGTTTACATAATAATAGCACTGACTGTGAGATTGTGTTAGAGAAGACACGATGCGGCTTAACGCAATCTAAACGTTATCATCAGGTTATTGCACAAACAAACCATTTTGTTTTGTCCATCTATAGACCTTCATCCCAAATAAATGAGGTTTTTATTATTAAAGCATCCCAATTAAAACATGCTGTCGCCTATTGCTCAAGCACTGTAAATATTTAACACTAGAGTTGTGGCGACTAAGATTTGTACATGTATATCTGACATTTTTATTTTTATGCAGCAGTACATATGAACCCAAATATGCTTCTTAGAAAAAATAAATCACATAAGAATCAGTTTACTGAGTTACGCATCATTCGTGAAGGTATTGTTTTCTGATTTCATTGTTTGTTCTCTGTTGTCGTGACTGTGGTTGCGTGCGACGTTGTATATGTGCGCACGGTTGTTTTTACGTCGCTTATTCTTCTTTGTAACGTTAAAATGATACATACGTTACCGATACATACGTTACCATGAGGCGTGTAAATATTTATTCTATTTTCATTGGTTTTCTTTCGCTTTGTGGGCCAACACTTATGTCTTTTATTTGTGTTTCATTAAAATAGTGTTGGCGCACAAAAGGAGAGACAACCAATGAAAATAGAATAAAAAATATTTACACGCTTTATGGTAACGTATGTATCATTTTAACGTAACAAAGAAGCGCACATATACAACGTCGCTGACTTGATATCTGTAATATTCTGCAGGAAGAAATGGGAGACATGGCCTAGTTTTTTACCTCTCAAAAAGTTTGCAATATACTTTGTCTTTCAGTGGTCCCCGATTCTTTAATATTACCAATGTTATCACTTTGAACCGCATGAAATACTTTTGGAAGTAAAAGAATCATATTAGAAACTATCACTACACTTTCTTTTTATCATTTTATTTTTATTCATCTTAGTATTGCCACTGACATATCTACTAGTGCCTCAATTTAGGACTCATTCCCAATGACACTATTGATCTATGTAAATCGATCCAACTCCACAGGGACTCTTGCTGAATGCAATTGGATTGGCTGGCCTCCTTTTGTTTATAACATGCTTATTTTTCATTTTCTACTCAAAGCTAGGGGGTGGTATGCTAATCTCTTAATCTGATTACATTCAGCAAGAGTCCCCCTGAATTGATCTAGACAGATAAAGCACTGAATGCACTCTTATTTTTATTGGGACCGAGTTCTTAGACCTAAATATTCTTACACAGTCCTTGGACCTAAATNATAATCCCCGAAGAAGGCCTAGGGGCCGAAAGCTCGGATTGTATTTAACAACTATAATGTAGATCTTTCAAGGTGCATCAATATATATACTTCTATTTTTATCAAGATCTATACGGTGAATCAACATGAATCCTCAAGATAACGTTTAGTTCACGATCCCAGCGACAGATAACCGCAGCTCTGGGATCATGCCCATGGATTCTGCCTTCAACTTGTCCCAAACCACAGACTAATAGGACTCGGCAGCTCACCACGCTGTGTATCTACCAAGAAGATCACTGTCGAAACACACGGAATGCTTCATTTGCACGTACGCTGTACTTTTCCTTGACATCTGACCAAAACGGACAGGATCTAAAGAGAAAATCTGGTTCCTGTGAAGGAGTACAGCATTGATGTGAGGGTGTCTGGAGACAGTGACATTCCATACTGACTGCAAAAACCTGTATGCATAAAGATTAAAATTTTGAATAAAATACGTGCTCTATCAGGAAGCTAGTGCAACTGTTTTAAAATAGGTGTGATATGAGTCTCACTGGGTTAAAATACATGCTAAATTCTTTTGAAATTGCTGCAGTAATTTTTTTCTTTCTTTGGTACAGCCATAGAGTAAAGAGTTGCAGTAGTCTCACTATATTATTATCTTTTATTGCGCTAATATCATTACGCGTATTTCATATTAGAGATATTGGAAAAATGTTGCTTTTTCAAACGTTGGCCTTAATAACGTATCGAACCCCCCAAACAAGGGTGACAGCGGTACGTAAACAGCTCTCATAGTTTGAAGATAGCCTATATCTTTACTGCTTTGTCTATTACTTTATTTTTGATAAATCGTTCATCGTAGAGAATCAAATCACCATTTGATTAGAGCATTTGCTAACAAAAGAGAACGCGCGCATGCGTGCGTGCACACATACGGATTCATGAGAGAATAAAGATGAGGAAATCACATGCATCAAAATTAATTTTATTGTGCAGATAAAAATATTAAAGCATTGTACATTCACAAATAATTCACTGGTTATTTTATGTCCGTAAAATTACAAATCCAAAACAAGGTGCCAAATTTCCGATTGCAGCATTTCTGTTTACCTCCAAACGGCTCAATCGCATGGTCTGCTGGTCACAACAAAAACTGCTCAGATATTAAAATCAGTTTGCAATATTATGTAATATCAAGAAAGCCGACGACCTACATAATGTCGCTGGGGTGGATAAGGATCTAAGGTTAATTTTCTTCTCGTATGTTTTGAAATGTGCTGAACACAAACTCGTCCAATGTATTTTTAATGTTGTAAAGTACAAATGAAGTTCCATCCGTAAAATATTGGTGAGAGTTGAAAAGGAAAGGCGGTCACTTCAGCCAGCCACCTCCCCCTACCATAAATGTAATGGGATGGACAGCCTGGAAGGAGACGTCACTGCCTCAGTGCTGAGTGATCAGGAAGTGGAGCGAAGGCGGCTTAGATATTAAGTATACGAATATCGTAATTTCAGCCATATCAATATAATGTTTTAAGAAACCAATGTTAGGTATTTAGTGATAAGTTAATTGTGATTTAATTTTGAAAAGTATTTTGACGCCCGTTTGCTTAAAAGTGGTTTGAACATTTCCCAACATTTTCCCCACGTACTATTTATTTCCTCCTTCACGTCATCTCATCATATAAAACAAAGGAAGATGCAGTTGCAATTCATGTTCAGTATTTGAACTTCGTCGGTAGAAATAATAGTGGCAGTCGAAGTTTACTGTGAAAAGTGGCCAAGGAGGGGAAAATGCTGTGAAATGTCTTGTGAGAGTCTGGCTATTGGCATGTTGATATTTAGTGAGCGGTTGGTAGTGGAATTATAGAATATGACATAGGTATATTAATAAACGTCCGTTTCCTAAGTAAAGAACATAATTCAAGTATTAAGGGGATATAGTAATACACTTCCATTTCGAATATTGGCAAGATTCGTAAATTAAGATTTAATATTTCATTTCAATAAAATGTGTGAGCTAAACTGTGGTTGTATTGATTTCTGCGTGACATGTTATAAGATGAACCCTTCAAGACATAGGGGGCGAACTGATGACCCGAAATGCTGTTCTGAACGGGTTTGAAAAGGCTTTATCCAAAGGTGTCTTTTACGTGTTTCATATCAATATAGCATCACGAATTTGAGGTGATTTACGAATTAAATGTTATATATTTAAAACGTACTCATATATAAGAAAGCATGGTCATCAGTTTAAAAAATGCTTTATTGTATTGAAATATGTTGTATACTATCGTAGTTTCAAGATTGTCACAAGTGACGTTTGTGAAATGGTACTATATGTGGTATTCTTCAGCAAGACAGCAAGGGATGACTTTCTAGTTTGGATGAGAATAAAGTACTCAAAAATACACTAATTTTATGCCGGTTTAAAGCCAAATATTTTTCTGTAATATTCAACAATTTCACCTAAATCACCAATGAACACATTATCGAATCCAGTAATAAATTCTACAAGTCCGGTGTCGAATTCTTAATTTCTTTTTTTACCGGCTGCGGAGAGAGTAAACTTCAGTCTTATTCTCCAAATATACTGAAATCAAGAATGAGACGACTTACGCTCATTGTGTGTCTTTCTTTCAATGTTCAGAAGGGAAAAAAGGATTATCGTCTCTTGAAATTTGAGTATTTGCTGTCTTGTTGAGTAAGAGATGCCATTTTACGAATCAAGATCGATTATTTTGTGTCTCAGGTGAAGTATGTAGAATTAAGAAATTTCATTTCTATTTGAGAAAAATCCCTTCTCGAAAAGCTGATTTCGTACATGTAAATACCATTCATATGATGGAAAAGACACTATTTTCGTGTTTTACTTATCTCTGAACGTAGTTCTTACAATGTAAAATATGTACACGTTTTATCCTGAAATATATGTTTTTGCCATTAATCTGTTGAACAAATACATTTATGGGAATGAAAATTGCTTTATTTTCCAAATTTAACTGTTTTAACAGCATCATTAACAGCATCATTCTATCGACCAGATGATGCAGAAATTATTGATGTATATTCGAATTTATTCGAAATTATGTTCAGAAGGTTTTTTTCGAATTGAAAATAGATGTAGGAAATATGAGAAAAATCGTTATCTGTCCCTTGGATTTTAAGCCTGATTTCATGTAAATGTAGTTTGTTTTCTAATTNTTCCTGGCTCGGGCACTTTGGAATTACAAAGGGGTGCTATTAGAATTTTCCTTTGGTTACTATAAGAAGAAAGTCTACACGGGGAGGGTGGGTGGGAACACTTAGAGAAGTAGGTAACGCGCTTGCCTCTGAGACAGAAGGTCCCCAGTTCGATTCCTGGCGCTTCTAGGTCCCAGCAAATTACCTTTTGCAAAAATAAACCCAAATAAACAATTTAAACTAATACAAGAGGATCATACGAATGGGGAAAAGCAAGCTGAGACATTGGCTCAGTAGGTAAGGCGATAGGCTAAGAAGTAGAAGAAGGCGGCCAAGAAGCTGAAAACCAAAGGTTCGAGTCAAGCTAAAGAAAAGAATGTAAGAAATGAGCAAGCGGTACTTTTGCACATTTTGAAACTATATCTATTACAACTTTTATGTACGTTTATTAAAACAAATACAAAAAATTGCGATATACATAAAAAGTAATTTTCATAACTACTTAGCATTTCGAGATATAAATCAAGCTTAAATACAATTATCTACAACTGAATGTGTTGGACGTTCTATGCATTTTGAAAATTGTCTCTCAAGATCAATCGTTTTGGTTTAAAAAATGTTCAAGAACACTGCATACGGGACGACATAATACCGAACATGAAAACTGATCCAAAATTTTCACAGAGGAACATTTTTATCCAAATTCAAGGGTGGTAACGATTCCGAAAATTCAAAATGCATATGATCTCATGTAAGCGTTTCCACCGCACGCGGGTACACACTCATGACCCCACAGCTAACTGTATGTCCCCATGCTGATGATCACACACAACACCAAACAGCAGTCAAACATTATTCAATTCTGTTAATTTGATGAGTGCTTTTCTTATAGATAAAAGGATATGTAACTTATATTTTGCGTCATTTTTCTTCTCTTTAAATCTTAAAATAGGATTTAGGTGGCACAATTTTGAGTGAACACAAATTTATGCGTCGTGCGAATCAAGAACAGCATGAAGACATAGTCAGTTTACAACCTTATCCCAGTCATAGTCATTTTAAGAACAATATGTACACAAAATTAGAAAAGGTTATGCAAAAACAAATTTACTTAAAATAACTAAGCACATTTACTCAGAAAATGCTAATAAACTGAACTGTCTCTGGTATTCAGTGATCAAGAAACACTCAGCAAAAATAACCCAACAGCACGTGCAGGACTGGCACCTAATCAGGCCTTTTGTTCTCAATCACCCCTTGATTCCGATCGAAATATAGAATTAAGAAAGTACTAAGTACAAGATCAACATTAAGTAAAACACTGACCTTCCAATTTTGTGGAAATCTTTTACTCTAACCAATCAAAGTGTCATTTTTTAAATAAATTTTCTGTTTTTTCATGTTTGATTAGCCAAAAAAATTTATGCGATTAACTGACCAAGTTTCTTTAATTACTAGGAAATACCCATTTCCCCCAAATCAGAACTTTGCGACAACTTTAGTTTCGGATTTTTCAAAATTTCAACTATAAATGCCAGTTCTACATGTATACTTTAATTGACGCAAAAGGAAACACTTTCTGCTAATCACAGTTTCTCTTTGTGAGTATTTACGCTTTGTAATGAAGGTATAAAGTTAATTTCCCTACAAAAACTTATTAATTGCGAAAAAAACTAACCCAACCCCTGATTTGATTTTCTGAAAACGAACATTTCTACCCCCTCCCAGCAATAAAACTATGGGTCTGTCACTGATCAGACATAGTACTAGTATATCAAAATACTGGGAACCCAAGGAAGTTTATTCTTACCATGCGTCATAACCGCATA
The DNA here is from genome assembly GCF_001039355.2 of Lingula anatina. Next base: position 10,602 of record NW_019774303.1, read on the forward strand.
TTCATAATTTTAGAAAGCCCCGTTTTAATACGTGTGGGCAATTCTGCAATAAATCTTAAAAGTGTCGTATTTTGGATTACAGCGTTTACAGTTTATTGTAAATTTACGTTTCGCTCATTTCATCCAATGAACCCACAATAAAAGATTCCTGAATGCATTTTACGTATTTTTCTATTCTAAATTTAACTTCATAAAAATTAGTATTTGTATTCAATTTTATATGAATAATCACGCATTTTTAAGTGCACAATGAAACGTCTTATTACATATTTGCCCGGTCGTACTAGCACTGTGCTCTGCCTGGACTTTACTTAATGATAATTTTACAATTACTTTCATTTTCATAGATCACTTAAGCAAGACATTTTAGTATAACCTCAAAAGTGTCGTTCAGATTCGAAAACTGGTCGGTATAAACAAAAATTTAAATTACAATAAAAACATCGTGCGAATATAGAGTGCTGTACTACAACTCTTTTTACACATGTATAATAATAAACCAGCGACGTGCAGGGTTGACGCTTGGATTTAGTCCATTTTATCGGAAGTTTCATGAAAAAACCACTCGTTACAAGCTGCACTTCATTTGATACACGTTTTGATGCAGAATATTACAACCCAAAGCACACATTTCAAACCAAAGCAAATGTCAACCCTGCAAGTTGACTATACGACAAACTTCGTCACACAAGACAACGTTGACATGGGTGCGGGCGCTAGCGAACACGAATCTGATGTCTTTTCTGGGAGTGCGTCCATTCTCATCGTAGACGGTTGTTACGAGGCACTGAAATTAAATGAAAAATGAAATAAACTAAATTCATAATAATATCTAAGGAATTGACAAAGTGAAATACATAATATTAATAATAATCTTGATTGGTTTTTTACTTTCTTAGTTATACATTATTCTGCGTATTTTGTGGGTAGAGTGATATCAATACAGGATTTCATTGTTACATGTGCTTATTTTAACTTCTTCAGAATAATTTTACCAATTACTTCATACCAATGCATCCATACTTAAATAAATTCGTAAATGCTGGCACTTTAGCTCAACTTTTTAAAATCAAATACTTTATGAAAACATTTTATTTCAGATTATAATATCAAGGACGGTATGTAATTGAAATCATGAAAATTGAAGTCAAGGGAAGTCGACAGTGCCTAGCAAATATACGTTTGCTTTACTGGTCGGGGTTAGTTCTCTTGAAAACCACTTGTTTATTGTCAGTTAACTGGATATATGTGGATATATAAACAGGATATATGTGTACAAGCCGCTGTCATAGAAAAAGGCGCCCATTGGGAGCTGAGAATGTACCGGTAGTTACCTGTGTAGTTACCTGCTTTGTCGTCTTGCTTTGTTTAAGACGGAATAACGCGTTCAGACCCTTGGACGGCTGGAATAATCTTCTCACTTCTTTATGAGCAAATACTTTCCTTCTGGAAAAAGCAATATAAAAAGTTATTAAACTTTCTAAGCTCATTTCAGCATTCATGTCAATGAAATATATCCAAGAGCCATTACGTCTGGAGTGGGAAATGCATACTTTTGGATAAAATATCGTCAACATAAACCGATCAGTGTTGCCTTATATCATCTACACAGTACTTACAACAAACTACATCAGTTCTCAGTGCCAAAATTTCAGTCTACGTGTGGAAATTTTGGCAATGTGGCACATGAGGCTTCTTCCTCTTCCTACTGACCTTGGTCCTATCTGAATACCTCTCACCAAAATGCTCACCTGGTTTACATAATAATAGCACTGACTGTGGGATTGTGTTAGAGAAGACACGATGCGGCTTAACACAATCTAAAACATTACCATCAGGTTATTGCACAAACAAACCATTTTGTTTTGTCCATTTATAGACCTTCATCCCAAATAAATGAGGTTATTATTATTAAAGCATCCCAATTAAAACATGCTGTCGCCTATTGCTCTAGCACTGTAAATATTTAACACTAGAGTTGTAGCGACTTAGGTTTGTACATGTATATCTAACATTTTTATTTTTATGCAGCAGTACATATGAACTCAAATATGCTTCTTAGAAAAAACAAAACACATAAGAATCAGTTTACTGAGTTACGCATCATTCGTGAAGGTTCTGATTTCATTGTTTGTTCTCTGTTGTCGTGACTGTGGTTGCGTGCGACGTTGTATATGTGCGCAAACTTGTTTTTACGTCGCTTATTCTTCTTTGTTACGCTAAAATGATACATACGTTACCGATACATACGTTACCATGAAGCGTGTAAATATTTATTCTATTTTCATTGGTTTTCTTTCGCTTTGTGGGCCAACACTTATGTCTTTTATTTGTGTTTTCATTAAAATAGTGTTGGCGCACAAAAGGAGAGACAACCAATAAAAATAGAATAAAAAATATTTACACGCTTTATGGTAACGTATGTATCATTTTAACGTAACAAAGAAGAATGAGCGACGTAATTACATGCGTGCGCACATATACAACGTCGCTGACTTGATATCTGTAAGTCTGCAGGGAGAAATGGGAGACATGGCCTAGTTTTTTACCTCTCAAAAAGTTTGCAATATACTTTGTCTTTCAGTGGTCCCGGATTCTTTAATATTACCAATGTTATCACTTTGAACCGCATAAAATACTTTTGGAAGTAAAAGAGTCATATTAGAAACTATTACTACACTTTCTCTTTATCATTTTATTTTTATTCATCTTAGTATTGCCATTGACATATCTACTAGTGCCTCAATTTAGGACTCATTCCCAATGACACTATTGATCTATGTAAATCGATCCAACTCCACAGGGACTCTTGCTGAATGCAATTGGATTGGCTTGCCTCCTTTTGTTTATAACATGCTTATTTTCCATTTTCTACTCAAAGCTAGGGGGTGGTATGCTAATCTCTTAATCTGATTACATTCAGCAAGAGTCCCCCTGAATTGATCTACCTAGACAGATAAAGCACTGAATGCACTCTTATTTTTATTGGGACTTAGTTCTTAGACCTAGATATTCTTACACAGTCATATAAATAAAACAACAACAATAAATTATAATATTTAATATTTATTAATAATTAAAAGTTGGTTGGTACATTTATAATGTTGAAATGATAATTATAAGAAAAACAAAGGCCAAATACATTTTCAAGAAGTGCATTAAAGCTGAAAGTTATGAATACAGTTTATAAAATCATATAATTACCCAAAATAATACAAGTATGATAAATAATGACATTAACTGCATTGCAGACTTTCAATTTAGTTTTCAAAGACATAAAAACTGTATTAACCGGTATAAACATCTGTACAGTGCTTTCTATTTACATATGTGCATTAAAAATGTTCCCAAGTTAATTTATAAGTACATATTTCATAAGGAAACAAATTCACTGCAAAGAGATATGACTTTGGATATTTAAAACAAAAATAACCTTGTCTTTTGATTAAATTTCATTAAAGAAAAAACTAACAAAAAATTACAAAGTAAGCAGCAAAAGTTATAATAAGTACTCATCTTTTATAAAGACTAGTACCATGGGATCACAACAGTAGTGTACAGACTAGTATAAAGACTAGTACCATGGGATCACAACAATAGTGTACAGACTAGTATAAAAGCTTCAGTATACTTGCTGCAAAATGTTACTTAATTCTTTATTTAAAGAAATTAAATGATTTTCTGCATTTCACTTATACAAAATTGCTGCAGACATCTTTTACACTTAATTGTCTTTGGGCAAACCATAAGATGAGCACTAACATAAGACTAGACAGCAAAGCTGACAAAATATACAGACTAAATATTCACCAAAATACACACACAAAAAAAAGAAGAATTTCACAAAGCTATCGCTAGTTCTCTCACTCATTATTGTGTTGTTGTTACCATGGATATTTCATGACTGGTCAGACCAGTTGCTAACTCTAGAGTTTCATCATACACATGCGCATTAAATGAAAAAGAAAGGTTGCAATATGGCGGCTGTCTTTCTTGCTATCTGGGCAACCAGAATACAAAGGAGACAACAACGGTTTTATCATAGAAAAAAACCATTAAAATTTATGGACGCTGGAGAAATATTCAAAAGATTCTGCCTGTCTAGAAGAGAAGTGGATAGGGTCGTGGAGATCCTGCATGACAATCTCATAACATCGATGAAGAGATCTCACACCCTCTCCACGCAGGTGCAAGTGCTCATTGCTTTGCAATATTTTGCAACTGGAAGCTACCAGAGAGTGGAGGGAGATGCTACTCTAGGATGCAGCAAGGGCAGCGTCTCCTGGGCCATCCACAGGGTGACAAATTTAATAGCAACATCACAACATGAGGATCTTGCTGTCAATTTTCCTACAGATCCCAAGGAAGTTAAAGCGGCGAAGAAAGGATTTTATGATGTTGAGATGCATCGACAGGACACTCATCCCTATACTGGCTCCTACCGATGACGAGCAATATTACATCGGGAGAAAAGGCTTCCATTGCCTTAAAATACAAGCAGTGTGTCACCAAATGCACTGTTTGCTATTTTAAAAAGGAAATAATTTTCTATTGACTTGCCAAGTCAGTATTATGACAATGCATTAAAGTCTTTCAAATATATGGATTTTTAGGTATACTAAGCAGAACAGTGTCATAAAAAACAATAGACTGGCTACATGTATAAATTGGAAACCTATGGACCGCTCAGCCTACTTACATAGCACTAGCTTTCACCCTTCACATATCAAGAAATCAATTGTATTTAGCCAGACCTTAATATACAATAGAATCTACTCAGAACCTGAAAAGAAGAGTGAACAACTTAGAAATTTGCAAAATATTTTTTGAAAGACGGCAGTATGACACGCAAATGATCAAAGACGGGAAAAGCTAATAGAATCCCAAGAAAAGATCTTCTCCAATACCAAAGAAAGGACACACACAAAAGGGTCCCTTTGGTAGTCACTTTTAATCCTGCCCTTTATCACCTTAAAAAGATTTGCAACAAATCTTTGACTCTGACACTACACTCAAAGACATTTTTCCATCTCCATCCATCGTCTCTTTCAGACAGCCTCCTAAACTTAAAAAACTCCTGGTTAACAATAACAGCCTTGGTGTCACGGGAACATTTCCTTGCAACAATAGAAGGTGCCTTCTCTGCCCGTGCATCATTAACAACCCCATCATCACGGGAGGCAAGACACTCATCCCTAGGGGAAAATACACTTGTGACTCTCAGAACGTCATCTACTTGATAAGATGTAAACAATGCCATCAAATGTACATTGAAGAAACAAACAAGAAATTAAAATCAAGATAGAATATTAAACACCACTGCTGCACTATAAACAACAATAACCTCTTCGTACCAGTGGGACAGCACTTCAACACGCCAAACCACTCAGTTAATGATATCACTGTCACCGTCTTAAAAGGAAACTTAAAGGGGACTAGGCAAAGATGGATCGCCGAACAGAAATTTATATGAACACTAGACACCTTGAATAATGGACTCAATAGGGACAATAGTTTCTGAAATGAGTATTGATTTTTTCTTTGTTACATAATTTTGATGTAGTTTACGTTTAGCATGCTTTTGGGACATCGTGTGTCTTTAACACATCACCGACGTCACGTATCCTAGGAGTTTGTTTTTTCACTTTTTGTTCATAATCCCCGAAGAAGGCCCAGGGGCCGAAAGCTGGGATTGTATTTTACAACTGTAATGTAGATCTTCAAAGATGCATCACTATATATATACTTCTGTATGTCATAATGATACAGTTTTTCACGCTTAACAACCAATTTCTTATTTCTTCATATTTCTCTATGAGACAGACTCACTTCAGTGGATTTCAGCTGAACACAACAATACAAGTTCACCTCCATAGTCAGTAGGGTCAACAATTCAAAGATATGATAGTTATGTTCAAAGTGTTTGGCATAAAAACATTTAAAAGGTTTGGGGCCCACCTGATGGAGAAGGTGTGACAAGAGGCGAGAAGGACCAACGCAACAATGCCCATAATGCCAGGATGCATGTCTAAGGCACAGCCACTTGATGTATGCCTCAACAAGCCTTTCAGGGACCAATTATGAAAGCTATGGACTGACTTCATGAGGGTGGTGGTGGACAGGACTGACAAGAAACTTGGCCAAATCTTCACAGCAACCAAGGCCACAATGGTGCAAGGGATTGTCACTGCAAGGTCTGAGGTGCTGGCAGAGAAGGTGGCCAAGTCCTTCCAACAGGGGGTGGGTAAAATGACCTTGCCAGGGACAAATGGCCCAGTTAGGACTGACTCATCATTGGATGAAATCAGATATGAAGAACATCACCAATAGTCTGAAGAAAAACGCCCTTCTCGTAAATATCCAATTTTGTCTAAAAGACATGCAAAAGGTCCATAACCAGATTCTCTAAAATCAGGCACACAGTTTAGCAAGGTGGAAACAGAAAAATTCATGTTGAATGTTAACTGTAGAGATAGTTGCATGCGCGAGAACAGCAAGGTTGCCCTTGTCAAAAATAACATAGAAGACAATGTGGCAGTTTATATTGTTTTTCAGTCTTTTAAACATTTTGTGGATTTTTTTGATAGTCCTCTCCCATCAACACTTTTAGGAATTGGCAAAGTGTTTGGCCTGGATGACACCCTTCATATTGCCTCCATTTCTGAAGAAGAAGCAAAATGCATTCCTCTGCCATACCACCACAAACAATGCAATCCCACACACAGATGCAGTATGGTAGACATCCATTTCAATACATTTTTTCATGTTTTCTTTTTCTAGTGAGGCACTATCGTTTTGAAATAAAATTGTGTTAGTTCATGTGTGAATAATTCTCTATCCAACATAAAAAAAAATGTTGAGATCATCTATCTGTGAATTAGTACATTTAGATAGATGTTCAACATCAATGACCCTTTGCACTTTTATTATCTCATCATATTATCATATTATCTTTGTACAATTTTAATCCTTAAATGCTAATCACAGCCCTAAATGTGTTGGTAAATTATAGAATAGTGCTGTTTCATATATAGACCCAACACTTTGTGAAAACACCAGTAGCGAGGAGGCTCATGGTATTGGCTTTCAAATTTATCACTTAATTGATTTAAATATAATTATTTTAGAAAAATGACGTTTCTCCTGGTCGAGTTCATAGAAGACGCTGACATAGCTTTATCGTCTCATAAGTGGATATTAGAGGATAAGAAATTGCATTCTGGCCTCCCTTTACAAGAGTGTACAGACTGCCATAAAGTCCTGCCTAGTCCCAGACAGATCCACATGGAAAAAGCATGCAAAGAGGATTGTTTATGAACAGGGTGAGCATTCTTTTCTATTATTAGGCATTTCATGTGTTTTTAGAACTAATGTGCATGCACCATGTATCACATGTCCCAGTCAAAAATTTCAATGTCAATTCATTAATTTCATTTTACAGATGACTATGACAAAGCTCAATATGAATCTGACATCATAACAGAAAATGGGAAGATTATTCCAGCATCTCAAAAAAGTAAGACACCCATACTCGTGGATGAGAGGACGTGCAATTGAGAAATCCAAAGCAAAATGTGACATTTCAATGTCAATTCATTAATTGGAGCAAGCTAAAGAGCAGTTAAGGTAAGAATTACTTCTATTACCTTTCTTAGACATCAAAGGGAATTCTACTCTTGCACTGTCATATTTGCATTCTTTGTCTCCCTTGGGATCCAAGTAGTTTGTCATCTGTTTTCTTTATTACTTAATTTTATACACTTGTATTAATATTTATCTATTTAAGTTTCTTTATGTATATATACTGGAAAAACATTTCCGCTATAAACTGATTTAAAAGTCTAGTTGATAAGAAAACCTGCATGTTTTTTACATTAATGTTTTTGATATTGTTGACTTCTACCCTTCTATAACGCAAAAGCTATTCACAGATGCATTGGTCTTTGCGTCAAAGTTAGTAAGTATCTCCGAGGAAGAAAAACAAATAGTGACACGAGCCAAATCCTCTTTACTTTTCCACAAAAAACATGCATGGGTCAAAAAGGACAATTCAGCTTTCTTTGACATCACAAAGGGATAGTAAGACGACACTGAATCATGTGAGCTTGTTGGTCTATTTTTACTTGATGAAATCAAAGGATTATTCCACAATGCAGTTGGCCTCTACAGGGACGGCGACCTCGCTATCCTGTGAAATACCTCAACGTCACACGCCAACAAGATTGGGGATCAACCTCCACCATGAAGCAGCTCGGATTAAAGGTCACAACCAGCATCTTGCTCAACTCCGTTAACTTCCTAGACGTGACCTTCAACCTGAAAGACAGATCCTTCGGACCATACATTCAAAAAACCTAATGCAGCACTGCTGTCATTAATGCCATATACCAAACTCAATAAACACAAGACTATCCACAATTTCTAGTGATAAAAACATGTTTGAGTCCTCAAAGAGGGAGTACCAGGAGGCACTCCAGTCACAGCGTTCAAAATTAACGGTGGCAAGAGGCAGTTTTGCCTCCTAGTTTAACCAAGTTGTCCCCTGGTCTGAAAGCCGGTGGCAAAAAGTTGCCTCCAAGAAATTTTGGAGACTGAAAATAAAGTTATAAAAAGTTTACCAGCGATCGATGTTTTACTTGGAAAGTACAAGTCCCATCATATTACACATGACAGCATAACATCTATTAATGGGATGCTTGCTGATAAAGTCAGTAAACAGGTAAAATATAAGAATCGCATCAATACCTATAGTTAAAATGAGCTACATACATAGACTCAAATTATGGCTTGCAGCATTTGCCTTATTACTGACAGTATATACTCAACCTATGGAGATGTTCATTTCTCATTCTGTAGACGACTATAAAAAGGCACACCTAAAGTGCAAAGAATTGGAGTCCAGGCTGTCAACAGGCCTAGAGACAATGAATAGAGAAGAGAAGAAAAAGGTATACTTTAGGACATGGTATTGTTACCATTTAATCCAAAATCTGACGGCCTAGTAGAGAGGTTCAACCAAACACTTTTGGCAGGTATTTTGAAAATTTTGGAGCCAGAACGACATCAGAGAGATTGCGATGCGAGGATTCCTTTCTATTTAATGGCATATCGAAGCTCCCGCCATGAAGCCACCGGGGAGACTCCCAATATGCTCATGTTGGGCAGAGAAATTGATTTACCAGTGCACCTGATGATAGAAGAACCGCCTATGGACCCACCGCCAACTACAGACTATGCCCGAGAATTACGTGAGAATCTAGCTACAGTGTGGCAGCGTGCAACAGAGAAAATTAGGAAAAGTGCCCCGATCCAGAAACCAAACTATGACCTGTGTGTCTACGGTCAGAAATACGAAGTGGGAGATAAAGTTTGGTATTATGATTTCTCGAAGAAGAAGGATTACAGCCCTAAATTGCAGCAGAAGTGGTCTGGTCCTTATGAAGTTTCAGAGAGAATATCTGATTTTATCTACCGAATCAGAGTGAACTGTCGCAACCATTTCCGAGTGGTACATAATGACAATTTGAAATCATACTGCCAGCAGAAGACTCAAGGTTTCCCTAATCCTTACCCGGACGGTGGCACTCTGTCTCGACTGGCTCAAGTTGCTCAAAGCTCTCAGCTTCCCTGGGGGTGGAGGGCGAGACAAGCTGTCCAAAGGTCGGGGCAGCCAGGCCACTGAAAGGGGAGGGGTGGGAATCAGCTGAGAAACAAAGGAATTAGGCAGTATTGTTATGATTTTTTTTTGCTTGCTACTAATCTCTTCACCCTCCCCTAAAGGTTACGGGAATGATCACCATAATAATTAAAGAATCAATAAAGAAACCAAACCAAATTCACATTTACTTTTAGCTATGCCTGGGTAGAAATGCAAGTACTGTAGCCTAAGATTCTCTCGCTTGAACAGAAGACCACATGAAGCAAATGCCCATGAGAAATTTAAATGTCATGTCAAGAACTGCGACAGAGCGTATTTAACTGAAGAGGAATTGTTGAAACACATGGAGGCCAGACACCAGGAGCCCCTGGTGTTGGCTTTCAATACAGATGAAGAGACCTCTTTACTTGACTCAAGAAAATCACCCCATCCTGAGCCTGCAGAGAAAAGAGAAGAGCTCCCAACAAAAGTACTAGTAAGACCCACACAAGGGGGAAAAGAGATCAGGATGGATATGACCCCCATACTGCCAATTGAGGGCTGGAGCTCAGAAGATGAGGAAGAACCCTGCATCGCCATACCATCCCTTCCCTCCCCCATATCAATAGAGGAGGGAATTGCCAAATTGTATGCTCGGGTCAAGAAATTTTCGGAGAAAGAAGTAATTTACCCATATGGCAAGAAGAAAATAACCAGAAATTTTTACTGTTAATTAATTTTTAATATTTGCTAGTTGATTTTTTTCATTCCACTTTAACTCCTAATTGCCTATGGACTTAAACTATGAACTGTCATTGACATTGAATATAAAATTCAATATTAATTCGTCAATAATTTTTTTAATTGAATAAATGGGTGTTAAGATACCTCACCACTCATTGTTGATTCAGGAGAATCAAGTTTAAAAGGGTGGGGGCAGTGTAACAATTGGGGTCAGTGAGGCTACGAATCGCTATAAGAAATCATTAGACATAATGTAAACACAGGCTGCATGATCGTCTGCTATAACCTGTTTTTATTTTTTTCTAGTTATCTTTCACTTAATCCTACCTAAAAACTTTGTTTTCCTCAGAGCCATATGTCCTAGTCCTAGTGTTTATCCAAACAAACTCCGTAGTTTAGTCTTTCATTGTAATCCATAATAAGGTAAAAATAGTCCAAAAATTTAATGCACATGCTGGTCACACTTCCATGCTGAAAGGCTATGCTGTTTGGTCACAACCCTGACCTTTGACCGTGACGAGTGAAGACGTAACAAGCATGCATGCTACCCAACTCCATCCAGGATATAGACTCATCTACACGCGTCACCATAGTCTCAGTTTTATACTCTTAGGACAATAAGTTATGTGATATTCGGACTTGAGAATTTTATGGTCAATTTTTGCATTTAATAAACACTATTTTTGAGACACAAATCTGCCTCTTTATTTCTGAAGGACAGGGATATACTTTCCCATGCGAAACATCAAAGTTCCCACGGCGTGCTCCGGTGTCGCAGTCGAGCGGCCGGACCCCTCACATTATCACCCTTAAATATCTGTAGCTCTTGAATTATGTGAAGACAGACTCGAGCCATGGGAGATATGGTCTAGAAGTTGGACACTTCACGTAGATGATGCAGTTAGAGAGCGTCAACAAATAAACCGTTTAACTGGTCATTACCTGTCCTTGGGTTTTCTTTGAGTGACTTTACGTAAAGCTGACACAAACCATGGAACTGTGGACTGCGTTTTGAGCCTTATAAAAGTTATCATTACCTAAGTATAAAAAGATTCATTACAGCCCTTTGAAGTATCAATGTGATGAAGAGGCAGGACCTTGTTCTGATGGGTTAGTTTTAATTATGTTCTCAATAATTTTTTCCCCATTTATCCATGCATCATGTACGTAGTTTTGTGTACATAGCTTTATATGTGAAGAACAGAGCAATTAGAGTCAAATGTCAATAGAAAATGTTACTTTATTTATAAAAAAATCCAAAGAAATAAGTCCAAGATTATTTCTGCACTGATACTTTTATCTTGGTTGGGTTGCTCAATAGTATACAGTGTCTTGAAATCATGCAGTGGTGAAAGCAGCCATATGTCTGGCTAATCTCAGAGAAAAGGGCAAAAGTGGCGGAGGTGCCAAAACTTCTCACTAAGTCTCGTGGTTTACTATGAATGAAGTACTACGGCTGAGACCCGGATGTTACTATTTGGCGCCAAAACAGCAAACATGGAGACGCGCGTAAAGTCTGAAGAGAGCAACAAAAGGGGACGAAAGAAAATAGCCACTCTGGTTCGAAAGATACGAAAGAAAATGAAAGACAGACAAAGAAGCTCTCAGAATGTGTATGTTGGGTGGGAGGTGAGGCGGTGGAAGAAACTTAAAGCAGAGTTAGGTCTCACATACGAGGCAGTGGCAAAACTATACTCCTGATTCATCATCATCATCAATGCTCTTCGTCCCGTGTTCGTCCCAAACTGATTAAGATAATGATAAACAATCTTCCAAAACATAAATATGATCAAAGTTTTACATAGAACATGCTCCTATACATTAATCTAACCCATGCAGACAGGCTTTTATAGTGCCTTATATGAATTATGTATGAAAACACTCTGAAAGCAATAAGGAACAATATTTATGGCAAAATATTGGAGCTCTTATTAAGAAAATTAAAACAAGTGGTCAGATGTTCATCCAAAATGAAAAAAAAAAGGACTACAGGGACATACAGGGCATGTTGCAGGAGTGTAGCTGCTACCAGCTAGCTTCTGGCCACCCTTCGGCTTAACTCCGGCAACATGTACTATATATAGCCGTTAATAAGCCGCTAGTGGCTGGCCTGAAGGGATATTTCTAGCAACATTTTTATGTTGCTGGAGTACTCCAGCTATACTCCGTGAGTACTCTGGCAACATTTTACTTTCTGTAAGGGTGAAGAGTGGGTGTATATAGTATAAAAAGACCACGTAAATTTTTTCTACTCTAAAATGCTGGTCAGAAAAGTAAATATGGTGCATATTGTAATTATTGTTACACAAACAAAAGTTAAAGCAGAGGAAATAGGCCAAAGAAAACTCACACAATCTATATGCTGTACAACTAAGGCAATCACAGCCCATTGTACTAGTATTAGCCATTTGTCACAACTGGGTACAACATTCTGGTGGTGAAGCACAACTGAACACAATCTATATGCTGTACAACTAACGCAATCACAGCCCACTGCAAATCAATGAACAGCCTGACAAAAAAGCTCATAAATTATAAATGCCCACTAATTATTTATCTATTCTGTCAAGCAATATTCACGTTATCATATCATTCTTTAAAACTTATGAAGATTTCATTTTATGTGTATAACATAATACTAAGGCAAACAAACACCAAGCCTACAGACTATGGGTACATGGTCGTTTGGGAGCTGGCAATTAGACGAGTGATTCCATCTTGCTTTGTGTGGGCAATGAGAGAAAAGTTCCCAGATCCATATGGACAATATCAGGGGTTTATTCCCAACAGGATTGGCTAGTTATATTTTAAGATATCTTTCTCTGTCAAATACTAGTAATTATTTAGCACAAGCTGGAATTTTTCCTCATCATTGGTTTACTGCTGAATTGTTAGAAATTTCCTTTTTTTTTATGTATTCAAATGTGATTTAGAATGGACTTAGTCAGGCCACTGAAAAAAACGCCCAGAGGAAACGGGTACATTATTGTTCTAACAGACTTCCTGACAAAGTGGCCAGAAGCAGAAACAATGTCAAGCAAGAAAGCCTCAGTTATTGCTGTATCTATAATGAAAGTTGTGTGCTGTTATGCTAGTTTCAAGGTGCTAATTCCCGACCAAGGGCGCAAACTCTGTACCCAAGTAAATGAGATATTATGTCAGCAACTTGGCAGTGATCTTCGTCGTACAACAGCCTTCCACCCCCGGTGAATGGACAATGTGAACGCTACAACAGCAAAAAGCCAAACATGGAAGCATGGCAGGAGGTATTTCTCTTGCAAGCATCCAAATGGAAAAAGAGGAAGGGCTGAATTCTAGACAAAGTGAAAGAGTGGGTAAGGAAAATTCCTCTTATGCCCTGATATCAGCAGAGAAGTTCCAACTGAGAGTGAAGCCATGAAAATCGAAGGGGAAGATGGTTCAGTTCTGTTACAAGCCAAACACAACATGGTTTTTTACCAATGAAGAAGCACTCTGGCAGTACAAAGAAATATTTCCTTATGATAAGATTGGTCTCACATCGTTTCAAGCTCAAGTTCCCCTTAATCTAAAAAAAAAAAAAAAACTCTGGAACAGGTCATCGCAAGTTAGGGAATTTGTTCAAGGTTATAATAGTTATCTGAATCCAAAAGTTATGCTTTAAAAACATTACAGGGATAAAATTGTACTAAAAACCATCAAAGAAAATGCATATTTGGGGACTTTGATAATAAACTCCAACTGTGATCCATCTAAAATTTTGTTAAACAACAAGATAACATGCCAAAAAGAACACTGAAGACGATCCAACAGCTTTAAAACAACATGATATTAAAAAAAAAAAAAAAAACTCCAAATGGGGAAAAAAAAGGTTATTTTGGGAGTAATGGCAAAACTGATTCCAATACATTACTTACTGTACATGTTTTACTTTAAGTCCAAACCAGATAATTATCAATGGCTAAGGAAATTTGAAAAAAAAAAAAAACAATCTGGGGCCATATTGGCACTAATTACGTCCTATCATATGCTGATGACGTCAATGATACCAAAACATCATTGATGTTTTCGCGGGAAATGTAATGACTGTGATGACAGTGACCGTGAGGAGTTTTAGCGATGTAACTGAGCTTATTCATAGACACAAGGAAGAGACAACATTTCATGATGTGAAAGACAAGCGAGACAAGAAGAGATTTGAATCTGATAAGTGTTCATTTTAATGTAAACAATGCCAGATGCATATATAAATGCAATAAATTTCCAGCCTAGTATGACACGTAATGGTTGAAATTCACTGTGTTGCACTGTTAGTCATTTTACTACTACATGTAGTACAAAACTAGTCAAGAGACAAAAACACAAATTGGAATCTTTTTAGGTCAAACACTTGGTATATTTAAATAAATAGATAAGAATATATGATACTGATATTTCTTCAAAAGTGGGAAAAGATCTGGATTATCTAGTGGTAGCTGGTGATGGCAAAGTATATTCCCATCTCATGAAATATGTACAGGAATCCAAAGGTGAACTTCATTGGCTACTTCTTTATCTTGGAAAATTTCACACACTAAAAAACTTTCAACATGTTTTACTTAAAATCTATTTCATGTATGATGCAGGTTTAAAAGAACTAATTAATTTGTTTCATTTTGGGGCTACAGGTAAATCCATGGCTGAAGCCAAGAGTTTTGATAAAACACATGTTTCTACTACAAATTTGGGAAGCTTTTTTATAATTGAAATTGAATTATATTTTAAATAGAAGTGTGGAGATATTGATTTGTCTAATGAAGACATTACTGTTAAACTTGCTGACATGATGGGAAAAAATCTGTTAGAGAGGAATGGTGAGAAGTATGATTTTACTTGTAATTTTCTTGATGATATTTAAGAAACTCAAAGGGAATTCTCAGAGTTTACCAGAGAGTTATCCCACAAAAATAAAACCTGGTCTTTCTGGGTAAATTTTGTTCACAGAGATTGCTTTTTATACAATTCTTTATATTTTTCTGTGAGAACAGGTGATTGGAATCTAAGAAATTTTTGTTTGAAAAACCAATGAGACAAAAATGAAGGCATGGCAGGAAATAACTAGGTTTGGGCCAATTTTTTTTTATCAAAATCACAAGAATAGGTGACTTGAATATTGATATATTTTAATCTTATAATTCTTTCCTCCACTTAAGTACTTCTTTTATAAACATAAGGAATTACATCATTATGCATAGCATATTGAAGAGAATTGGAAACATTAAATTTTTGTTTACTTATCACAGAAAAAATTAGTTATATCTTATTGATTTTCAGAGTCAACAATATAGGTCTTGGGAGAAAAGATGTGAAAGTTATAAGGAAAAAGTGGTCGGATTTTTCTGAAAAGGAGGCAGAAAGAAGGAGGAAGATTCAAAAGACTGATGGTGGTGGGGTCTCTCAAATAATGTTGACTCCCATCCAAGAAAAGGTTAAATAATGTTAGCATTTTATAAAAAAAATTAAATGTATATAGTCAGAACATACCTTATGTAGATGGCTTTGTGTTTGAATATATATATATATATATATATATATATATATATATATATATATTTATATATATATTTTCATTTATTTATATGGAATGATTATTATCGGTTCTTTTGTTTCAGGTTGTGTCAATTATTGGTGAGACTGCCATTGCTGGCTTTCAAGGAGAAATTGACACATTCCAACAACAAAATCAAAATGACAAGTATACCAAAATTACAACCGAGGAACTCAAATTTTTAGTGGATGGGGTATCTGCCAAAAGCAACATTTTTTTTTCAAAATTCAGCAATGTTAACGTTATAACTAACAGACTGAAAGAAGAAACATGGGAGGCAATAACAAATAAGTGAGTTGATTAGTTACTTTGTCAATGCATTGTAATTATTGATCCTACATTAACTGCCCCAAAGAACTGTCCCCTTAAGAACAAAAGGTAAGTTTAAAATATAATTGTAAAAAAATAAATAAATAAAAATAACGAAAAAGGTAAGGTGTTATAAATAAAATTGATTACCTATTGCTGTATATTACTTCAAGTGAGGTGTATCTTATTTTGTTTATTAAATTTCAGATAATTGAGAGATTATAGGGGAATTGGCCTTCCAAGGCGTTGTTGGGGGCCAAGAAACAGAAGAACCACCATCTACCTGTATGTAATATTTCTTACTAATATATTTCCTTCATCTAAAGAATCACCAAGAAATAATAAGCATTTGCTTACTATACCACATACATTTGTAGTTTGTTTGTGTTACATCTATTAGCACATTATTTATGAGAATTACCCTATTGTATCACATATTCCAGGTGTTAGATTTTAACATGACATTAACAATTTCATGTAATCATCATAGGTAATGAACCTCTAGTGGCCACAGAGTACAGAAATAAATTGAATTTATTAATATATATTATTTATTCTTTAAAAATTATATATTTTGGTTACCCTTTCTTCTTATATAGACCTATTTAAATATCTTTTAACACAAATACCATCACTATGCATGAAGGCAGTGTTTCTAAAATGAAAAGCAGGATGCTGAGACTAATATTCAAATCTGAAGATAAACTACATTTTTCAGCTTGGGGGAGTACTATACAGTTGTGCCAGGAGAGGAAGAAGCCAGTCATCCGAGAGAGGAAGTGAAGGTGCTCTATTAATATCAGTAATCTTAAGACCAATTTTTTTTTACATTCACAGATCATTTTTAGTACTAATATTTTAACACAAATCATTTTTTGTTAGCAAAATAAGTGTTTCATGTTCCTGTTTTTTTTTATAAGAAGTCCTAGATAAAATACAGGTACAACCAAGAAAGGCATCAAAGAAAGAAGTTAGAATTTTTTAAATTATACTGGGCCTTGCATAATGAAGAATAATTTGGAAAAAGCAAGGTTCCATTTTATAAAATCTAATATAGGCCTAGACAAACTATATATAGAGAGATAATGTACTTTTAATGCAACATTGTTTATTGCATTTTGTCTCGAAAGTTGAAGATCTGAGGCCACTGTTGGCACACAGCTGTTTTTTTATGAAAGTTTAAATAGTGACCTGAGAAAACAATTTCATGGAACCCAGCAGGTAGAATTGCACATAGTCACAGTGGTGTGCATTCAACATAAATTACCAGAGCTAATTGAAAAAGTAAAGGATGGTGCTGTGCAGGCCCTGGTGCAGCAGATGAATAAATGGCCAAGTTTGAAATTTTCAGGCAGGATAAGTAATTCCTCTCATATCCTGTTCCAACCACGCAAGAATTGTTACAGTTAAAAGTGAAATCTAAGGGGCCAAGTAATTTTTGCATTCTGTTAATGGGCAAGATATATTCTAAAGAAGAACGCCCTGACCCAACGAGGAACATGGGGGGCTTAAGGACAGCGCAATATAACAAAAGACCAATCTGCTCACAAAGACTAGGCTATATTATATCTTACTTGGTTGAAAGAGCAACCAAGTAAGAGACGTGCGTGCCAATAATGAGTAAGAAGTGTGCTATATTCAGGAAGAACAATACCAATCATAAAAAGGACAGCCTCTCACCCCTAATAAGGTGAGGGTCATGTGCATCAGTGTATATTTCTTGCTGGCAAGGGGTAGCGGCCTCCTACTGCTGTGAGTAATCACACATTGTCTTCTAACTTGCAGACGGGCATCGGTTGCATTGTATTCATAAAGTAAGAGCAGCTATTCTTAAGAAAGGGTGCGGATGGTAATCTTACAAGAATTAAATCAGTTATTGATCTTGGGCATACCCTTAGTTTGGCTACTTAATAGCTACACAGTAGTAAATAGATTGAGTATTCCATGTGATATTGAGACAAACACAGTTATAGTATGTTATGTCTTATTGACAATGGTTTTCATTTTTTCACAATAACAGCTACCATACGTTTTTTTATTCACTTCGTTAGAGTATTTTGTATTAAGAATTACGAGCACGTCTTTCACTTGTTAAAAACACCATTTGCGAGCATATCCAGATATAAGTAAACTAATTGGGATTCATACAATAAATAGTAGTTCTAACCTTTGTTGGCACAGCATGAAACCTCTAGCATTTCTTTTCACTTTTCTGCATGATTGATGTTAGAAAGCAGCTTGATGTCAATATGGAGAATATATAAGTACCTTGATAATATCATATTATTGCCATCATCTGTTATTTGGTACAACCATTTTTACAAGGCTTTAACTGGTTTCCTTCAAAGGGACAACAGTATTTAAATGAGTTGCATAGGCCAATTCTGTTCATTATTGGAAAGTCTCCGAGGTTGGTTAGACAAAATTGAATGATGAGCATGAGAAAATTATAAGGAGCCATTGGAAAACAAAAAGCTGTTCATCAACAGACTGACTAAGACTTGACTAAGTCCACATCAAAGAAGTGAAATAGTTGGAAACATGCTGATCATTTTTGCAGCCGATTTGAAGTAGCAACTTATCTACCAACAAAATGACTAAGTTCACGTAGAAAAAGTGAAGTAGACAGAAACATGCTGATCATTTTTGCATTTTTTTTTGCAGCAGATTTGCAGTAATAACCTTTTTTCCAACAAAATGACTAAGTTCACGTAGTAGAAGTGAAGTAGACGGAAACATGCTTATCATTTTAGCATTGTTTTTGCAGCAGATTTGCAGAAGTAGCCTGTTGCCGACATGGCAAAAATTGCCTATATAGTTATTATTCTCATTTTATTTTATGTTCTTATGTTTATTTCAATTGTGTTAGATGAGAAACTAATAACACTGCTCAATTAGGTAACATGTGTTCAGTTATTCATATGGTCAGCTGTATAAAAGGCGATGTCACACGTGCTCTTCGCAGTCATTCATTACTTACTAGCAGAGTGAAGGTATGGATTGATATTACATGTAGCTTGTGTGAAATTTATGTATTTAATATAGTGTAATTTATATTTCACTTTATATAGAAGTATTTTGTGTAATTTACATAAGTTTACAAGTTTTTGATAATTGTAGTCAGTAATGTAGGCTATAGACATTGTGTTTATCAAAGTGTATGTTGAAATGGGTTGTGGCATTTTCATGAACAATACATACGGTATGTATTTTTACGTTATTAATAGATTACAGTAACAGCTCAGATTGCCATGGCCGTCTCTGGGCAGCCAGTTGGCAGCGGAAAAATGAGTATGGATATTGTTTTAGTGTAAGTGTTTGAAATTAAATAATTAGTGAAGTAAACTTACACGTATGTAAAGATTGATTTTTTTTTTGATAAGACCACCTAAATTAAGTTATTTAGTATATTTAGTTTATTTATCTCTATTATTCACTGTATTGTTATTGTTATTATTATTGATTTTTTTTCTTTATAGTTTTCACCAGTTTCTGTTCAGTTTCTGTTCAGTTCTGTTCAGTTGAATGTGAACAGTTCATACTGCGTGAATAAACAGCAGTCATATCCAACAATGTTTCTTCGTTTTTACTCGTGGTCTGCTACAAACCTATTCCCCAACAAAATGACTAAGTTCATGTAGTAGTAAAGTGATATTAATTGTTAAAGTTATTCATATTTCTCCTTGATTACTGCCTATAATTACGGCACAGATGTTACATACCACCTTGCATGATATTAGGTAGTTCTGCATAAAAAAAAAGAATACAGAATATTTATATAGGCCAAATTGTATTATGGTGATGACATAAAAGTCACTTTTCTTACAGCTAAGGACAAATAATAATATTCATTTTGCATTACAAATCTAGCTCAACATCATGCACTTGCAAGATTTGAAGTACAGCTCCTGTATACATGTGACAGCACACTGTGTGTTATGAAGTATGTCATGTAATTCAAAGTACAGCTCCTGTATACATATGACAGCACACTGTGTGTTATGAAGTATGTCATGTAATTCAGACAATTAAAATACTTCAATGAAAGGAATTACTGTTTTTACCTTTTAAAATATAGCTTATGTGTGTTGAAATCAGTCCTTATCTTTACAGCAGCAGGCAATGAGACCATAAAACCAAATATTTGTGTTAAAGAAACAACGGAAATTACAGATAAAGTAACACCTGTTCAAATCATGGGCATTATGGAGTAACGACCAGTCATTAAAAACATTAACGCCGTCAGCAGATCCCGTCATTGCTATATTACACCATACAAAATTCATACTTTGGGACTTTAGAACCTTTGGACCATGAAACCTCAAGCAAGTGAACCTACTGACTAGCAAACCTTTGGAACAACGGTACATTTGCATTATCAAACTATCAGACCAATGAACATTCTGACTATTGAACCTTTGGAACCATTGGATCTTGGCATCATCAAACTATCAGCATGGGCGGCCAAAAGGGCAAAAATTCAAGTCGTCGATTCAGTTATGTTTCGTCGATTCACTGCCTTCCCATCAATTCAGTTTGAAGTTTAAACGAGCCTATCATAAATTCAACATCTACTTTCGTCAATTCAATTGTCAAACATTTCTCATCTACGGTGTATTAAAACCAATGCTCTCACTATTTTCGTCGATCGTCTAACTATTCTCGTCGATCCTCTAACTATTCTCGTCGATCGTGTAACTAATCTCGTCGATCGTCTAACTATTCTCGTCGAACCTGTAACGTCATTTCATCATTCATTGATCTATCGCCAGAGGATGCTGCAGTAGTAACATGTGTTTCCATAGCCATTGTCAGAGGTGAAAATTTTCACATACATTTCCATAATTATCGGACACTTCACTGCCCTTTGGCACATTGTATGGCAACCTCACTAGGCCTACTTGGATTTTAACATCTCAGATTACTCGAGTTTCACCTTTTTATTCAACTAGAATATATATATAATGTCCCGCAACCGAGCAGAGTCAATAGATAGAACCTTTCTCCAATCTATTGGAGGACTCCTCAACCAAGCGGTGACACTTATTAATGGTGTTGTTGACAGGTCCAGATCCACAACTTCTACTTCTTGTGACAAGGAAAACGACGGAGAGGAGATATGCTGGTTGAAAATCTTTCTCCTTGTGTTTTGCAAGAAACTTTCAAAAAATTGAGATAGGCCTAATCAATGAAAAACCCTCTGCTCTGGCTCTGCTGCTACACTGTCTTCAGACTGATTTTAATATAAAATGAATTAGCTACACCTAAAAAATGTAATGAATAAAATAAATGAATGAGTAATATAAGACATTTAACAAAAAGAATAAACCTGTACAATCAGTCTTTTCATATGTTTTGTTGAAAAATTAGGCCAGGTCATTTTAAAAGAGGGGGAGATTATGAAGGTGGGGACAATGAAAGACGAGGGTGAAGAGGACAATGAAAGACGAGGGTGAAGAGGACAATGACAGACAAGAGGGTGAAGAGGACAATGACAGACAAGAGGGTGAAGAGGACAATGCCAGTATGTTTCATGCTGCCTATAGATAGAGCATACATATCCCTTTCAGCAAGAGACAGACAGATAGCAGTCATCAAAAGCTTTTTTTAGTCTTTTTTTTTTCTAAATCTGTACGGTTTTTGGATTGATCTTTTTTTCTAAATCTGTATTTTTTTTATAAAAAGTTTTGGAATATCGTGGAGAAGACAGAGTATCGGTGAATGTGGTAACCAATTAGATGGAAGGTTTTTCAGAACATACTCATACTTTAATTGAATTCTTTTTTTTTTTTCAGAAAGCCAAAAGAAGGCTGAAGGCGCTGCAGATCCTGTCAGCCCAAGGGTGGCAGACTGAGGTGATCCTGTCAGCCCAAGGGTGGCAGACTGAGGTGCAGCAGGCACAAATCAAGAGCGCCATTGATATCAAGTACACGTCTAGGGATTAAGAGTGTGATGAAGGATTTGTCACACACACCCCATCCTGGCAAAGTGACAAATTTGCCCAGGTTAAATGTACCTTAGACAGGTGATTTATTGAAAACAGCTCACACAAGAGCAGATGGTTGCTGCAAAATAGGAAGATTGGAGCAACTTGCATCAAATCTGTCCCTAACTGTCCAGGGCTCGACAATGAGGATTGCCCGATTGCCCAGGGCAAGTAGACATCGATGTCGGACAAGTCCACTCACCTGAATGCGATCAGGCAAGTGTCAAAATAAAGTAAAAGAACAGATATTTAATTTAAAAAAATTGTGAAATCTTCATAAATATCGTGAAATTTTCATAAATGTGGTTGTACAGGGAATGCTGATCTCCAAATTATAATCATGGTTCATTTTAATGAGTTGCTGCAGAGACTTGAGTGTGACCAGAACCAAGTTCTCAGGGAGTGGCCAGCACTTAAAGCTTTGGTAATGAACAGAGTGAATGTGAGGGGTAGACGTGATGCTGCGCACATTCAGGATACATGGGCCATGTTGTTTACAGATGAAGAATTACGGTAATGTGCCATAAATTTCGAACAGTAAAAAATAATTAAATTTGGGAAAAGATCGTTCTGGCCGAAATTCATGAAAAGGAGGTGCTCAAAACTCCTGAAAGTTCGAATTTCATGGAATTCTGTCAATTTTGACCGGAAGTTGTCTGTTCGTCGCTAAGCCTTCTGTTATCTTCTCCCGACGATCTATTTAGAGTTACCATAATGTATGATGTGTGAGTGTCGGTAATTGCGACCAAAGGTATACACGTACTTTCACCCGATCACTGTGTATGGCCCATAGATAGAGCGGTACTCTTGTCTAGGGCCGCAAAACAGCATCGTTATCAGTAGTGTCGTTTTTCAAAAGCAATTCTGACAGCCAGAAACTAGTGTCGTTTTTCAAAAACGATCCTGGCGCTCAGAACGGGAGTGGACGGAGGGAGAGACGGCCGACGATTAGCGTCTGCCACGGCCAGATAACCTTTACTATGGAAGCTTAGTGTTACCGTTGCTCCTTTCCATGCACTGAAACGGAGACGACAGCCGATCAGTGTCTATGGCGCACGTGCAGGTAGCCTTCATCTGCGATAAGTGTCTTCCGCGACCAGGTTCGTTGCCTTTACCGTTAAAGTCGGGCGGAGCTTTACGCGCGAATGCGTCCTCATCTCGCCGTTCGCGGGTCGGTGTTTCCGACGCATACGTAGCCTTCGCTGCAGAAGCCGGCCTCGGCACTACGGCCTCTCCTCCGTGCGGGGAGGCCACAACGACCGCAGATCGGTATGTGCGGCGCACAGGCAGCCTTCGCCACGGCAGCCGAACTGTGTATTACGGTCTCTCTCCGTCGTGCGCTGCGACCAAGATGACCACTGATTGTTGTCTGCGATCAAATATACTAGGTTTGGGGAGGGGGTGGGGGGTGCAGGGCGTTTTTTTTTTCGCTNCTACAGCAGTTCTCAGTGCCAAAATTTCAGTCTACGTGTGGACATTGTGGCAATGTGGCACGTGAAGCTTCTTCCTCTTCCTCCTGACCTTGGTCCTATCTGAATACCTCTCACCAAAATGCTCACCTGGTTTACATAATAATAGCACTGACTGTGGGATTGTGTTAGAGAAGACACGATGCGGCTTAACGCAATATAAACGTTATCATCAGGTTATTGCACAAACAAACCATTTTGTTTTGTCCAGCTATAGATCTTCATCCCAAATAAATGAGGTTTTTATTATTAAAGCATCCAAATTAAAACATGCTGTCGCCTATTGCTCTAGCACTGTAAATATTTAACACTAGAGTTGTGGCGACTAAGGTATGTACATGTATATCTAACATTTTAATTTTTATGGAGCAGTACATATGAACCCAAATATGCTTCTTAGAAAAAATAAATCACATAAGAATCAGTTAACTGAGTTACCCATCATTCGTGAAGGTATTGTTTTCTGATTTCATTGTTTGTTCTCTGTTGTCGCGACTCTGTGGTTGCGTGCGACGTTGTATATGTGCTCACGCTTGTTTTCACGTCGCTTATTCTTCTTTGTTGCGTTAAAATGATACATACGTTACCGATACATACGTTACCATGAAGCGTGTAAGTATCTATTCTATTTTCATTGGTTTTCTTTCGCTTTGTGGGCCAACACTTTTGTCTTTTATTTGTGTTTCATTAAAATAGTGTTGGCGCACAAAAGGAGAGACAACCAATGGAAATAGAATAAAAAATATTTACACGCTTTATGGTAACGTATGTATCATTTTAACGTAACAAAGAAGAATGAGCGACGTAATAACATGCGTGCGCACATATACAACGTCGCACGCAACCACAGACTCGCGATAAATACGATAAATACTCGCGATAATTACGTTACCATGAAGCTTGTAAATATTTATTCTATTTTCATTGGTTTTCTTTCGCTTTGTGGGCCAACACTTATGTCTTTTATTTGTGTTTCATTAAAATAGTGTTGGCGCACAAAAGGAGAGACAACCAATGAAAAAAGAAAAATGGAAATAGAATAAAAAATATTTACACGCTTTATGGTAACGTATGTATCATTTTAACGTAACAAAGAAGAATGAGCGACGTAAAAACAAGCGTGCGCACATATACAACGTCGCACGGAACCACACAGTCAAGACAACAGAGAACAAACAATGAAATCAGAAAACAACACCTTCACGTTATTTGTGGGCCAACACTTATGTTTTATATTTGTGTTTCATTAAAATAGTGTTGGCGCACAAAAGGAGAGACAACCAATGAAAATAGAATAAAAAATATTTACACGCTTTATGGTAACGTATGTATCATTTTAACGTATTTGTATTTCATAAAATGTACATATACTGTGTCTTTCGAGAGCTGAACAGCTTGTGACATTTTAGGGAGAGGCAGAAGAAAATGGAACAGAGAGGTGACATGATATCTGTAAGATTCTGCAAGGAGAAATGGCCTAGTTTTTTACCTCTCAAAAAGTTTGCAATATACTTTGTCTTTCAGTGGTCCCCGATTCTTTAATATTACCAATGTTATCACTTTGAACCGCATAAAACACTTTTGGGAGTAAAAGAATCATATTAGAAACTATCACTACACTTTCTTTTTATCATTTTATTTTTATTCATCTTAGTATTGCCACTGACATATCTACTAGTGCCTCAATTTAGGACTCATTCCCAATGACACTATTGATCTATGTAAATCGATCCAACTCCACAGGGACTCTTGCTGAATGCAATTGGATTGGCTCGCCTCCTTTTGTTTATAACATGCTTGTTTTCCATTTTCTACTCAAAGCTAGGGGTTGGTATGCTAATCTCTTAATCTGATTACATTCAGCAAGAGTCCCCCTAAATTGATCTACCTAGACAGGTAAAGCACTGAATGCACTCTTATTTTTATTGGGACTGAGTTCTTAGACATAAATATTCTTATTCACAGTCATATAAATAAAACAACAACAACAACACATAATAATAATATAATTTAATATTTATTTATAATTTAAAGTTGGTTGGTACATTTATAATGTTGAAATGATAATTCTCAGAAAAACAAAGGTCAAATACATTTTCAAGAAGTGCATTGAAATTGAAAGTAAGAATACAGTTGATGAAATCGTATAATTATCTAAAATAATATAAGTATGATAAATAGCGACAAAAACTGTATCGTTGACTTTCAATTTAATTTTCAAAAGACTTACAAAACTGTATTTGTAAACATCTGCACAGTACTTTTTAATTACATTTGTGCATTAAAAATTCCCCAAGTACATGTATATGTGTACTTTGTACATATTTCATAAGGAAAGAAAAGCCTGAAATTCACTGCAAAGAGACTGTAGTTTGCCGCTTTTAAAATGTTCTCTCTCTCATCACTGTATATCATGTCAACAGTGTGTTCAGTGATGTCTATGAGACTACAGACACATATACAACTATGATCTTCACTGCACTGATGAATAACATAGTCACATCATATTACCTGGTTGGGGTTATGTGCGTAAATGAAATATCTTAAATTTGACAGTAAGTGTAAAAGTAACTCTCAAGTGGTGAAAAACTGGAAAATTTTCATTTATCAAGTATCCTTCATCAGTTTTGTATACATACCTGTTGTAAGCAGAAGTTTTACCCCCTACCCAGGTTCTGTATGATGTTATTTGTTAATGTGCACATTCAGAACAGTGAACTAACAGATCTGCAGATCAAATATGGTGACCCACTAAATGCTAATACTTGTTGCTTAATCCCCGTGGGGAATCTATTCAGTGTCTAATCAGGAATTAAGTGGCAATCTTTTTGGTGGGTTGCCATATTTGATCCATGAACTACTTAGTCCACTACGTTGAATGCGCCAATGAGGCATGAGAGAAAATATAATAACAGCTTTAGGAGTCTTAATTTTTCTTAGTACTTAATTTCTCTTTCTCACCTCTCTTTATTTATGCCTCTCTACAACTTCAACCCAGTTTCTCTTAAACAAAATTCTGCACTTATGAGCTAAATTAAATAAATAAACATTATTTGATTACAAACAGCTCCAGAATTACCAGGTGGGAATTTACTAGGTACCAGTACTTATGACAGGCGTGATGGATCAGTCATCATTCTGACTTGCTTCATCCACTATTGGTTTATTAGCACTACTTTAGGCAAGCTAACTCAACAAATAACTTTGAACATTTAAGAAGATACCTTGTCTTTTGATTCAATTTAATTTAAAAAAATTAACAAAAATTACAAAGTAAGCAACAAAAACAATAATAACTACTCATCTTTTATAAAGACTACACTGAGATCACAACAGTAGTATACATACTATTATAGAAGCTTCAGTATACTAACGGTTACTGCAAAAAGTTGTTGAACTCTTTATTTTAATGAAATAATAATAAAATGATTATCTGCATGTTACTTATAAAGAATTGCTACAGACATCTTTTATACCTAATTATATTTGTGGAAACATTAAGAGGAGCACTAACATAAGACAAGACAGCAAAGCTGCCGAAATATACAGACACCAAAACATAAAACATGTTGCAACAAAAGAGTTAGACTTTTTTCTGTGACAACATTGAATATATAAAATTATCATACATAATGTATAAATATGAATATGTGGGTCAAGGTTTATGGGTTTGCAGTTTTACCATTAGTTATATACTAGCATCTTTCAATACTTATAAAACTGTACACACGTATTTGTAAAAATAATCAAATCCTGCTAATTTTTAATTCAAGCAGCCCTTTAATAAACAAAACCACTCTGCAAATTTGATATAAAATAAAACATGGTTTGGTATCTATGGTAAGACAGTCACCAAAATTCATGCAAAAATAAAATAAAATAAATAAATAAATAATAATTTTTTTAATTTTTTTACTCAGTCAAAGTGGGCGGGGTTGCATGCACCATGTTCAGAATGAACACCAGTGGATGTCTGGGGATGGCTACAGGAACATGGACCCTATCTCCTGATGTCAGGGAGGAAAAAGAAATGGTTGGAGCCTGGTACACAAGCCTTGGCAGCATTGGGACAAATCATGATCAACAAAAGATTTCAGAAAGACATTATGTCAAGAACAAATATTTCCCCCAAATAAAGGCAGGGAGATTATATAATATATGCAACATGACTGCATTAAAGGGAAAGGTTTTTAATAAAAAGGGGGAAAACAATGGCCATAATACCAGGAGGTTGCACATCTAAGGCACAGCCACTTGATGTCTGTCTCAACAAACCTTTCAAGGACCAATTATGAAAGCTGTGGACTGACTTCATGAGGGGGCAGTGGACAGGACTGACAGGAGACTTGGCCAAATCTCCAAGGCATCCCAAGGCCACAGTGGTGCAAGGGATTGCCACTGCATGGTCTGAGGTGCTGGCAGAGATGATGGCCAAGTCCTTCCATGTAACTGGCATTACCAGACAGACAGAGGGGGCAATGGTGACGACAATGGCAAGGACTTCCTAGGTTTTCACACAGTGGACCAACTGGACAAATCCACACAGCAATAAACTACTCCAATAGTTTAAGATTAGATAATATCATAATATAATCTCTCATAATAAAATCTCTCTTGAAACAAGGTGCCTAGATGTTTCTGAGATGGGAGCTGCTTAAATTCAGAAATGTAGTAAATGGTCTTGATATGATATTTTGTAATAAAACGATAAAACATTATAGTTTTTATAGATATCGTAACGTACCCCATAAATTATCTGTATATCTACACACACACACACACACACACACACACACAAGTATTACCCACAATTACCTAAAGATCCAAAAACAATGAAAAAAACAAAAACCCATTATAAGTTTATAGAAAAATGTGGTGGCCAATATTTTTATTTTGGCATTGTAAACAGCATTTCAAATCTAATTCAGGGTGACTGCATTTCCGATGATTTTATATTCAACTTGCAGTTGCAGTTTACTATTGATTGGCTTCCATTATTTCAGAGCACAAACCAGAATTTCTGGCCCATAGTAGGAAAAATAGTAAACCTCCTGACAAAGAGCCTTTTCACATTGCTTTATTCTCTGGAGTATCAAAGCCCGATAATTTAATTTTTGTATCTACAGAGGCCTCCGCACAACTCAAAATTACCATTGAGTTGTGGCAAATTTATTCAGCTTTCTGTCGATGTTAGCATATAAAGAACTCAAATCAATTCACAGTCATGTGCATAAAAAAAATGCATGCTCGCCGTTTCCGCGTTTCAGCCTTGTTTTGGCTTCACATACCTCCGTTTCCATGACCGTTGGAAGGTGACTTTCACATGTTCGCAGATTCTTACGATATTAACATCAATTTTCCTTTTACAGATCTTACTCATTAGTAAATATTTCTGTTTATTTGTTCATTCTTGTTGCTTTCATTTTTAAATGGGTCTTGCTTTTAATGTTTTGATATTCGTTATTTGTTTGTTTTGTCGTTTTCACTTGTCAATTCTCTCTAATTTTCTACTGTCTCTACTGTGGTGCCTTTGCCAGTCTTTTGTGTTGTTTGATATTTATACTTGTTTGTCTGCCTGCCTTACTGTCCAGCCGTCAGTTCTGTCTGTATCTGTCATTGTGAGCTTTTTAATGCCATTTTCCAGTGTGGTGCCTTTGCCAGTCTTTTGTGTTGTTTGATATTTATACTTGTTTGTCTTCCTGTCAGTGAGTGCTTGAGGCGGATAAAATGCTTGGGGAAAATGAAACAGATTTTTCATCAAATGAACAATGACTTCCTTTTTTTTCTGATGGAAATTCATCTGTGTAGTTGTAGGATATGATTTAAGTATTAAACTTTCCAATTTCTACCACCATGTGAATAAGGCCCTGAAGAGGTGTATAAGTATCCCAGCTGGGCTCTAAGGAAGGTACTGAACAATGTTGGAGCTGATAAGGAGTCAACACTTGAGGATGACGAGAGAAGACAAGATAAGCCCAAAACCAGTATAGTGATCCCATACATGAAAGGGAGATCAGAACAGCTGAAATGAATTTATACAAAACACAAAGCGAATGTTTGCTTTAGACCTCAAAGAATACTCAAACAGATTCTTTGTCATCCTAAAGATAAGACTGACAAAAAGGGAAGTTTGGCGTAGTCAAACGTTTATTTATGGCGACGGTCTGATTCTTCACAAGTTTGCAAGTAGCCTCGGATTCAATGCTACACAAGTTGTTAACATTTTTGCTCTAGCCTCGGATTCAATGCTGCATCTATTGCGATCAGACTCCCTGTCCAATCACTGACGTTTATTATGGCATAACTTGCCGAAAATTTGCATAAGCCTTGGATTCAACGCTGCATCTTTTGATCAGACACCCTGTCCAATCACGGACGGGGGTTTCACTTAGGTTCGCGCCTCAGCGTTTAACCAAATGAGCGTTACTATTCCTTCCCACTCTGCTTTATACAAGGTTCTATAGTGTATGCAATTGTCAGAATAATTTTACGTTCGCCATCTTCAATTTAAACTGTATTAACAGTTACGGATTCACAGATATTTCAAGTCGGGACTTTTGGCGAACCTGCTGATAGATCGACGCATCTCCGGCTTTCCCACGAACAG
The DNA here is from genome assembly GCF_001039355.2 of Lingula anatina. Next base: position 40,920 of record NW_019774303.1, read on the forward strand.
AACTCCAATTTGCTACAAGTAAGTTTTTTCTTTATTTGAGTTATTGATTTTGCGAATTATAGTAGCATGGCTGTTCTTGTCATTGGGCATTCTTTTGTACACAGGCTCCAATCTTACCTCGACCAAGGTCGGGACGACCGCACGGCGAAAGACTTTGGATTCCCCGAATCAGTTCACTGGCACGGAATAGGTGGCCGTACGGTCCCTAAACTGGTCAGATACTGGAAGGATTTGGGCATCCTTCGCCGGGTCCGCCCGGTTAGTGGCGCAATTTACCATATAAGGTGCCAGGGTAACAAGAACTGTGAATGTGAGAAAGACTACATCGGGGAAACGGAAAGAACTTTAAAATCTAGAGTGATGGAACATAAAAGACGGAGCCTCACCACCACGGAGGTTTCTAGGTACATTCATGTAGATTATCCAGGACATGAAATCCCGTGGGAGACAGCAAAGATCTTGGACAGGGACCCTTCTTGGTGTGAAAGGGGGGTAAAGGAGGTCATTTACATCAGGGCACATATTAACCCAAGCTTGAACAGAGATGGGGGGAGGCACCAATTGTCACATATTTGAGACAACGCAATCACCAAAGCACTGGTGAGCAGTGATCGTCCCATATGACATCACACTGAAGAAGATCATGAATGTGATCAAAAGCCCTGTTAGATATAGCTCTATTTTTTAGTGTAGAAATTGAAAAGTTTAATACTTGAATCATGACTTCCTTTTTTGCCTATTTGCTTCAAATAATGTTAACGCAGTTATTTGAGAATGTTGGTATAACCACATATCCTTATCATCATACCAAGTATAGCTGATCAAGAGATAAGATCCTGCACAACCATATTTCATAAAATTAGAATTTTCTTTTGTGATTGATTTTATAGCATTTGACTATTGTTGTTCTTGGCTTTGGCTCTATTCTGGCATATGAGAAAAACCACAATTAGATCAGCATGACAACAAATGAAACAGTGTAAATACACGACTAACAGCAGTTAGTTTACCATGTAAGAGCAAAGGATACACATTAAGTCTAAATCGAAACCATTAATTATCCTAATTTCTTCTTTTCTTTTTAACCCTTTCTAATGCCATGATGTGATTTCATGTTGGTGCCCATATCTGCAGATTTGTTTGTGAACTTTTATACATGTGGAAAGATTTGGAAATGTGAGTTGGTTCAGAAAGGTATATTCATACATTTTACCAAAAGGCTATAACTTAATTTAATATATACAATAATGCTGGGCTGATCTATTATATACAGAATAAATACAGTATTTAAAGAAATATTATACAGCTGGTAGACATATATACTTTGAACATTTTAGACTGCCAGACATAGAGAATTGAAAGGTGTAAATGCTGATCAAGATAATGTCCAGCTGAGCAGACAAGGTATCTACTGACAAGATGGAAGGATGGAGAAGGATTACATGACCACATCAGATCAGGAAGACCCACTAAGTTCACAGACCTTCATAAGACGGTCATTGATGACAAGATGACCAGGAATAAGGAGCTGGTTGCCAAAGACTTGAAAGAAATTATCAAAGAACATACAGGTGAAAACAACACTTTCAAATAAATTTGTATATATAAAGAAAAAATTTTATAACTGAAAGTTCATATAACTCCCGTTCTTTTTCGTTAATTTTAACAGGTCTGCTTGTGTCATCCAGCGCTATATGGAGATTAAGAAAGAAGGTTGGTTGGGTGAAGAGTGGAAAAGACTACTGCCAGCTTGTGAGGATTGATCAACTGTCTGAAAAGAGTAAACTGGTGTCAGGAGGCCCTGGTAATAAAAGACAAATTTGAGGACATTGTGTTTCCTGGTAATAAGTAAGCAAAAATCTACAGATCTGCATTCAAAATACAACATATGTGTTGTTGATTAAGTGCATATGTTTAAGATATTTTATTCTGCTCACTTTGTAAATTCATTTATATTAGCACCGTTGTTGAAAAGATATACGTACAAACATTTACAATAATGTTTCTTGTATATATATTAGCACCGTTGTTGAAAAGATATACATACAAACATTTACAATAAGTTCTCTTGTATTTGATTTTTGAGTTTCATAATGTTTTATTTAATAATATACTATTTGTTCATTTACTTCAGATGAGTGTACCGTGGAAATGGACTCAAACTGCTGACATATTTTCCAGAAAGTGATAAGAGATGAAAACTGAAACGAAATTAGCCTGCCATACCCACTACACAGCAGACCTAAGCACCCGGACAAGGTCCATGTATGGGCAGGTTAGACACTACAGTGGAATATTAATACTGATGTGAAAAATGTTTACTTCACTTGTAGAAATGTGATGAATTAAAGGGAAGTTTGGCAGCTGAGTCTATAACCTAGTTCCGATGGGATTCACTATGTAATTTTGGCTATACTTGTACAAACCTCGGATTGAGTGCTGCATGAGCCGACAAGCCTCGGATTCAATGCTGCACATAAAATCGCATGAAGTCGCGGATTCAGTGCTACATCTTTGGCAACTGATTGTGATTGGCCAATCATCTTATCCAATCACAGTAACTAGGTCGTGACATTTGGCCCAATCAGGATGAACTAGGTCAGGCGTTTCCACAAGGTTCGTGCTGCCGCGTTTAATGAAGTGAGCGATAGTATTCTTTCTCACATTGCTCTCACGCACGACATTCGCTAAAGAACAAACAACAGATTACTTTCCAATTCGCCACTGTACGATTTTGATCAGCAAACAAGTAAGTTTTTCCTTTTTCAATCTATTTGCGAGCTTTTGACTT
>NW_019774303.1:45594-76968 GCF_001039355.2 Lingula anatina
AATGGTTTTCCACTTATCGTGTTATCGGTGCTGCATATATGTTGAAAAAAGTGAAAAAACAGCATATATTCCCTAAGAGTGACCCGATCATGCTGATTTTCGAACTTGACCTGCGTATTATGAATATTCATCAGTTCTGCAAGTTTCAAATCAAAAGGCAAAATGGTTTTCCACTTATCGTGTTATCGGTAAAAGTGCACGACGGCGACGACGGCGACGACAGACGCAGATGATGGCTATATGTACAGACACATCTGTGTCTGTACATAAAAAGTAAAGGATGGTGCTGTGCAGGCCCTGGTGCAGCAGATGACTAAACAGCCAAGTTTGAAATTTTCAGGCAGGATAGGTTATTCTTCTCATATCCTTGGACCATGGTCCGTCTTTTTGCCTCCTACTTATGTTGCCCATGATCTGACAAGATTTGTTGGTGCTGTTTTTGAGTGTTCAGAATTTATTTAAATCCATTTTGCCTCTTAAATCACCTGTTCCCTGAGAGATTTCCAAAAAAAGTTATTATTTACCCTACCCTATTATTATCATAGGTTTTCTGAACTGTTTCCTATTTAATCTATAGTAAAAAATCTGGTTAATATCATTTCCCTGTTAATTTCATAATTTTGTCAGGAACCAAGGGTATGACAATAATTGGGCTCAACTGTATCATAATGGTTAGTTGTAAAATATCAACCACATTATGATAGTTATGTGAAAAAGGAATTTTGTAACCTTTTGAACAATTGCAGAATGTCTCCTGAGAAATTTCAAGACTTCCGAAAAAGAAGTTGACAGCCTGATGGCCAAACAACTTCAGTTTGCTCCATACCGTACTGGAGGTGGAAAGGAAAATAGAGGGCGTAAAACCCCCCAAAAATAAATTAGAACTTTCTTATGTTAACGCGCTATCTCCTTTCTCTGGGGATCTTCAGACTAATAATTATGATACTCAGAATGCACTGTGTGTCAGATCTATGTTTACTAGCTGTTTCTATAGGCATTAATTATGGTATACATGGAAGTCAATCAAGTGTGTACATGATTAGTGTAGACTAGGGGTCTAGAGTGATGCCAATTTAGTGACTAAGTGACTTAGAACCAAAATGACCATCTATCTATCTAGAGACATATCTGAGAATAACTGTGAAAAATCTATCAGTCGCCCTGGTAGAGGGTACATAATCCCCATCAAAAGACTATTTGGAAATATGATAAGCTAATGTAGTAGGAATAAATAATGAAATAAATGGATTTGATTAGGAAAACTTTTTTCGACACTTAAATAATGTGCATGAAATTGCTTGAAACTTTACAGACAAACTACTATTTATCTATAAGAAGTACATACCACAAAAAATAAGAAGTATTAAAAGCAAATAACAAGCCTTGGTCCTGTGACAGGTTATGGCATGAAATTCTCAGAAAAAAGAAATTATATGCTAAAATGAGAATTACTCCTAAGCAGGATAATACAAATGGTTATAAGGCTCAGTCTGCTCTGGTAAATAAACTGATAAAGGACACAAAGGAAGCCTATTACAATAGTCTAATTGATAGCCTTGATGAAAAATTAGGCGGACGTAAACTGTACTGGCGAACTATTAACTGTACCTAATTATATTGCTAATATGAAACCTGCTATTTCTCTACATTAGCATAACAGTGAAAAAAACATATATTTACTTGTATTTGACCTTATAGTGTTTTTTTATTTCAGCATAGGACATTAACTCACATTTTTGAATATGTGAAACAGGAGAGGTTTGCAGTTGCCTCCATTTTGGAGAATACACTTGAAAATGTTGCTAAAAAGGTTTTTCAGATTAAACAAGCCAGCATCAGGTACCGACAGTCCATTTTATTTACAAATACATTAATGAAAACAGCTAGTATGTTTTTCATTCTGTTGTAGGTAGCAGAGGAAGAGCTTCCTCGAAATTATTTTGTGCTCAGATTGATTGTTTGTATTCACCTTGAAATGAAACCTATAAGGTACATTGCCTTGTTCATTTGTGTGACAGAGAATAATTGAATTGAGTCCCTTATGGACAGTCTTGTTTTTTCTATGAAGACCTTAATGGGGATTTGAGAAAACTATTCCATGGGACAAGCTCTGTGAAATTACAGATTTTATCTGCTGTACAGTTGTTCTTCACCAACAATTACCAGATCTTGTGAAGCAATTAGTTCCAGGTTCAGAAATTGAGACATTCTATTTAAATCAGCAAAGAAAACATTACCTTACAACAGGTCACTGCTATTTGGACACAGTTATGCAGTAGGGCATTTTGTCAGCTGTAATCTTTTGGATGGAACTAGAGAATTGATAAAAAATATTTGTGGCCCAATCAAAAGGGTACAATAATTTTGCCGTCTTCTCATGAATGACTTTACTTTTCAATCTCTATCATACAGGAACTGTGCAGACCGAAGAAAATTTCTGATACGTGTAATTATTTTTAATGAATTCGCGGGCATGGACACGCAAGTAGTAATGTAATTGTTCCTATCACTTTAATTGGTCCCAGTCAACTTTAATTTTATCTCACTTTATTACCCTTTATCTAAAGTTAGGATAATTTGCGGCCACACGGTCTGTCACGCCAACATATGAGGTATAAAACCAGGCAGCAGCCTAGAAATAGAGAGTTTTAGATTTTATATCTAAGCTGTGGTGCTGCATTGCTTTTCTCTCTGGGCACAACCCAAGTTGGGATTCGGTCTTACATAGACAAGTTAGACATCTTAAGCAAAACAGCACATGATATTCCAGGTGGGGTAGTAAAACTTATTACAAAATCTGCAAAAGGGGCCTTGTGAAGGAATTTGGAAAGGTTTTTAAACTCTCAACCCGACAGAAACGGGATGGCCTGGCACAGCCTACGCGAGCACATCGTTGGCCTTTTCTTTCACCACACCAACCAGAAAAGTTAAAATTGGAATTAGAAATTATTGCGCAATCGGGTTACTAAAGCATAACAACTTTTAAGCGGCTCCTTCTCTTCGCGGCATGTGTGCAAGATGTCTGTAAAATATACGTAAGTCAGCATTGTCCATTACCTTATGAGTTCGCACTCAATTCTTTTGTCCTCTAAAGGGAGCGTATGTAAGACAACTTTACAGTTTTTGCCGTAGCATATCCGTAGTCCCACCTTATTTTCACAAGATTGTTCTGCAGATTTTCTCACCACAATTTGACTTTTTATATTTAAGGTGGGGTGCCCAAAAACACTTGCTATCAGATCAAGGATAAGAGTTTGTTGCAGCCATCAAGACAGGGAAGTCGGTCAGTGACCAGTGGCTATCATCCACAGACAAATGGACTGGATGAGAGGACCAACCAAACTCTTAAAGCACGACTCAGCTAGAGTGTCACTGCCAAGAGGATCCTGGGGTTCCTGTGCGCAGGGGCAGTCAAATAAATAAGTACATCCCACCAAAGATCCCTCCAGATCTGCACAAGAAAGCTGATATCACGCTCTCTCCTCCACTTGAAGAAAACGTCAAGAAAACTGAAGCCGCGCCGTCCCTAATATACATCCACCAAACACAAAAAATTCTTACCACGTGGAGAAATGGGTTATATATGTGACGTGGGAAATCATTGTTTTAACAATGTGGTATCAATGTTATCAGTGGAGCACCAAAATAAAATCCAGGTGTCCATTAGGTCTCAGTAGATAAGACACTTGTAGTCACATGCTTTTAAACAACAAAGAGCAAATCTCTTAAAATTTCTACTCAGCCGGTGACTCAGACTAATTTTGGAACCTGGTATAAGCTTATCATGAGTAGGGGCAGTGAGGTCACCTGTGTCTAGATCATGAAGGAATGAATTTTTCTTGAAGTCAAGTGTCTCGGGCTAGAATCAGTTACAAGCAATTATTTCACAAAAGAAACTATAGGAATAGTGTTTTGGATGGTGGCATCTCGTTAGACTTGACCTTCACACATTTAAAATTTACGATGCATTTACACTGGGTCCAGTTACATTCACAATGATGTAAGGTGCTCACATAACGAAGTCAGTTTGCATTCAGAATATTGCATACTGTGCCTCCACTAGTAAACAGCGTACCATGTAAGGGTTAGTAAGTAATGGGTGGTTTTAACGTAGAAATTTCTAACCTGTGTACATGCTTTATTAGGGTTAGAGAGTCTAAAAGGATGACAGAAAGAATTAGGCTGCTTGCATGGGGTACAAGATACACAGACTATTCTGTGTGATTAATGGATGAATATTGTGACTAAGTTTAAAACTTTCTTTTGATGATACAGGGACGATATCTCAGCACCTGACACTCTATAAGAAGAATCATCCTAAAATTGGGATCCAACAAATTGTGGGCAAACTTCGGCCTCAAAGGGAGAAAGAGAAAGAAGCCATTTAGCAACTTAGCTACTTGTGCAGTAATTATTAGTAAGTATGTTTATTTATAGAATACAAAGCAAAATTTTATGGTCAATCATTACAAACTTGTTTATGTTTCATTTATTACTGTGTGATCAAGTTATTCAGTAATTATTTTTATTATTATTTTAATAATCCAGAGGCATATAGGAAAAACAACCCCAAGGTAACCGTGTTGGTGGTAGAAGAGGCCATCAGTGAGGCTTTAAAGTATGCCCCCAAAATGCAGGGTGGCCCAAAGTACACGGTATGTGTATCAACTAAGGTTAAGAATGAAATTAAGGCCATGTGATAAGGATATTATAAAAAAATTGTGTACATTTTGTATACAAAGCAATTGGCATGCTATAAGGGCCATTAAGGAGCCACAGTACCTTATAATTTATAAATACCTCAATGAAGGAGTAGGTGAAATAGTAATGGGAATTAAATATGTTTTATCAAATTCCATCAAATGCATATTGTATACTTAAAAAAGAATAGATAATAGTTTTGGAAGAGGTTATTTGATTACCCCTTTCACTCACTTGAAATAAATATATCTTTGGTAGGTGCCCTCACAGAACATTTATATACTGGTATATTTGATGTTACTGATGTTGCTGCTAAGACTGCATTATTACCTTTGAATGAAGAGTATTTATCTATTCCATTGCTTTAATTTGTGAAAATTAAATAAATTGTGATCTTGCACACGTGTTTTGTCATACAGAAGGAATATTTGTACAAATTCAGTTTTTTTATTACATGATGATTTGTTTCTCACCAGTACTTAGCATTTATTTTGTGCCTGTGTGTGTAAATGATATCAAAATGATCTAAATGAAAATGTTATGCAATGAAGTATGAAGCTAAAGGGAAGTACCTTCACTTCACACCAATATTATAAATCTTTCTTACAAATCAACATGTATGAAATGTGCATGTTTTTGGGGAACAAACTTCTTCTGAAACTGCATTTGATAATTTGAACAGGTTGGCATTCCATCATGTATGCTGTTGTTCTTTTTGACAAAACAAATGAGGCTGAGGTGGTGCCATCATCATGGATTAATAGACAAGTGTTTGTGGCCTGACCATCTGAAAAGTACAACTATTACAAAGGCCATTGAGCGTAATGTGTCTCCAACTGCTGATTGGAGGCCATACAGTGTTACAGTATGAAGACAACGAGGTCAGTCTTTAAAAATTGCCAAAATTGTGAGTGAACTTATGTTCTAATTTTTATAAGCTTCATATAAATAGAATGAATAGCATTATTTGTTTTTGCAATTATTCATTAATAGGTATAATTGTTGAATGCTTAACCTTCTATAAGCTGCATTTGCAGATGACAATCAAAAGGCACGCCTGAAGTGTAAAAAATTGGAGGCCAGGCTGTCAACAGACCTAGAAACAACAGACACAGAAGACAGAAGAAGAAAAGTAATTTGTATCACTATGCCGTTGATATTCTTGCAAGTGACAAGTGTCTGTTCACCTCATCATAAATAACACATGCTTCTTTAAAAATGAATAGCTCTGTGCATATGTTAAATTGTTAGAATGAAGAAAATGTGGAAAAACATTAAATAGGTTGGAAATTTTTTTGGATGAATCATATATTTGTCTCATGAACTGGAAATCAGTGGAAGGTAGTAAAGATGGTAATAAATGAAATTAGTTTAATAATAACAGGTGGTATTAAACTTAATTAATACCTGCCACACCTGTCTCTAGACAAATATATGCTTCATACAAAAATGCTTGTTTGTTTAACCTATATTTATGCGGTAAAGTTTAACTGATGTTTTCTTTTTTCTTAGAATGGGTGCCCCTGAAAAACTGCTGACTGACCAGAGGTTAGAAATTTGGGGACAGTGGGCTGTGCTGAAGGTTCGCTGTGCTGAGGGTTCGCTGTGCCGACAAATCCAGACCCCTAAAATCAAAGGTTTGCTTTGCCGAGGGTTCGCTGTGCTGAAAGGATCTGGTGCGCTGTGCCAAAAGGGTCGCTGTGCCAAGGGTTCACTGCGCCAAAAAAGTTCAGCTACCCATCATCTATTGTGTTTGTTGCGTAACGTGACAAGCAGCGTCCTTTCTTGAAAATATCATAAGGTTTTCATTGTCATGGTGTCATGCCTGATGGAGGCCTGGACAACTGGCCACTACAGACAAGTTTTGCAAGTGAATTAAACTTTTTAAAATCGGTTTACTTTTTTAAATCTGTAAATTTGGCTATGGGAGCTGACTTCAAAAATTAAACTATTGCGTTGGCAGCTTATATCTCTCATTCTATGCTTAAAGTCTGGATGATGGATGCAATAAAGGCTCGAAATGTTAGAATTACTTATCAGAACAATTTGCCATGAAGGGAGATGCATATGACAATTTTTGTTAACTCGCAGGTGAAATAATTACATTCACAATATTTTTTCAGGCCCTTAAGAGAAAAATCAGAGAGGCTACCAGGCACAGATGGAGGCCCACAAGAGTGATTTGTGACTTCGAGGTGGGTCTCCACACTGCCCTCGAGACGGAGCTTCCAATGGCAGCAGTAGCTGGCTGCTATTTTCACTTTTGCCAATCTTTGTGGTGGCATCTCCAGGAACAGGGGTTGGTGCCTATTTGTAGGCGCAATCCCAGGGTAAGGCAGTGCATTCAGAAGTTCATGTCGTTGGGTTACTTACCCTTGGCGCTTGTTCGCCAGAACTTCCAAATGCACTGCAATGCCCGCAGGACACGCCGCTACATGCGGCACTTCCCGGGAGAATTTTCCCACTATGTCAGGACCACATATATTGATGGGACGTTTCCTCCCGTAACCTGGAATGTGTACGGGAGGAATATGGAAACAAAGACCAACAACCATGTGGAAAGTAAGTTCAGAAAAGTTATTATTGTTTTAGATACTGTTTACGTGAAACGCTCATTCTTAATATATAGGTACATGTAAATTGTAAATTTTACTTTTTAATTTCCTTTAAAATAATTATTCATTGCAAGTTGAAGATTTTTCCTTCATGCTGAGTTGAATTTTCAAATTTTTCAAAGATTAAAAAAGGCAAGGTTTGGCTAGAGTGATCAATTTTTGTCACCAGAGATTTACCAAAAGGACACACCGGAAAAATATCCTCAACTTTGAGATTCAGTTGTCTAATATATACAAATAAACTCATGTACTGGGCAAGACTGAAAAGAGAATATGATATCTGTAATGTTTATACAGTGACATGTCATGACGCAAAGCAAAGTTACAAAGACCTATATAACTAGAGGATCAGCGAGGCGATACCGCCTCCGAATATTGTACCACCAGCTGGAGTAAGCACATTCGTATAGACCCCCACATACACAAAATAAGGGACAGCAACCAGTCTTGTGTGACAAGCTATAAAAATGCAATCAACAAGAATTTTCAAAATATGCAAAAAATATATATAACTAAAATTGGTACAATCAAAGTTTAGTTCATTGTAAGGTAGGTCAAAGGTCAATTTCAAGGTCACAGTAAATTGCCAGTATATGACTTCCTATTCAACTTCAATAGCAGCTATGGACCTATCTTTGCCAGGTTTGGAGTTAAAAGAGAAAGAAATAAGCAGAGTTCAGTTCTTGTTAATAAGTAGGTCAAAGGTCAAGCCAGTATATGACTTCCTATTCAAGTTCAATAGTAACTATGGACCTATCTCTGCCAGTTTTGGAGATAAAAGGGAACCAAAATTTGCAAAGTTCAGTTCATGGTGAAAAGTAGGTCAAAGGTCAATTTCAAGGTCATAGTAAGATTGCCAGTATATAACTTCCTATTCAAGTTCAATAGTAACTATGGACCTATCTCTGCCAGTTTTGGAGATATAAGGGACTAAATGTTATAATTTTGGAGTTACCATAAAGTGCCATAAATTTTCTACAGAAAAAATTAATTAAAATAAAGACAAGGTCAGTTTGGTCAAAATTCTTGAGATGTTCCAGATGTTCAAATTTTATGAAATAATGTCCTTTTTTGACCACAAGTTGTCTGCTTTGCCAAGCCTTATGTTTTATTTTTCCGGAGTTCAAAATTTATTATCCATTACCGTACTACACATTTTGCTTTCACCACCAATATGTACTTTTTGATACAGCGTAACTTTCGAGATAAAAGGGAAGCAAAATTTGCAAATTTCAATTCATGATGAAAAGTAGGTCAAAGGTTAATTTCAAGGTCACAGTAAGATTGCCAGGATATGACTTCCTATTCAAGTTCAATAATAACTACGGACCTATCTCTGCCAGTTTTGGAGATAAAAGGGAAGCAAAATTTGCAAAGTTCAGTTCATGGTGAAAAGTAGGTCAAAGGTCAATTTCAAGGTCACATTTGGATTGCCAGTATATGACTTCCTATTCAAGTTCATTAGAAACTATGGACCTATCTCTGCCAGTTTTGGAGATAAAAAGGAAGCAAAATTTGCAAAGTTCAGTTCATGGTGAAAAGTAGGTCAAAGGTCAATTTGAAGGTCACAGGAGCCGCAGGAGCCGGCGGAACGATCCGGACGGGACTAAAACCATGTGTACCGCCAGCGCTAACGCTGGTGGTACAATTAAACCCTTCAGATTTGCAGATCTTTATTTCATATTAATAATGCAGGTCTAGTGATACAAATTTTTCATCACTTTCACAAATTAAGGTACAATCGCACTAAAAGGTGCAAAACCTTATTTTAATTGCACTAATGCTCTCGTTTTTTAACAGGTTTCAACGAGACTGAATGATGCCGTTGGGGTTAGGCACCCTACAATATGGCGGTTTATAACCTCACTTAAAGACATACAGGGCCAGACAGAGCACTCCATCCAGGCTGCTGACCGAGCGGATCCTCAGCCCACGAGGAGACAGAAGTGGAGATGGACGGAGCGGCACCTGAAGACCATGTGAAGGGAGTACAGGCGGGGGGATAGAGACCTAGAAGAGTATTGGGAGGTAGTGACACACTGCCTCCACAACTTTGAATAAAAAGAAAAGGTACGGTTTAACAAAATTTTATGACGATTTAACGCAATATTAGTAGTTGCAGTGATCTCGTTTTAATGCATTTATGTTAAGTTTTAAGCCCAAAGCCTTGGCTTTATTTAGTTATCTTTAGGCCTGGTGTTGTCCGCTTTATAAATATGTTCAGCTGCTTTTAAAGATATCATCCAGTAGTTACAAGTGCAGTGCTTGCATTTAAACCTACAACCTTTTTGTGCCAAGCTTTGACTTAAATTTGTTGTGTCCTAATAGGTGCGGTGATCGCATTTTTATGGCACTGATGTGTTTTATCATTGCAGTCGTATTGAGAAAGAGATGCAGTGTGACTAAGGTTGGATACCTGTTTTTGAAGTGGATAGCACATAGTTGTGATCTCCAGATGTATCCATTCCTCATACATAGGATAAGGGTCATGCAGGCAGGCTGGGAAAGGCCCAAAGATCTCCCAGAGTCTCTCTGTTTACATGTGAAGGAAGAAGCGATAGTGTCTCTCTGCCGTCTCTCTTCTTGCTTATTTCAGTTACATGACATGACAATGGCATTTCAGGATTTTTAGTTTTCCAAATATTGCAGTATGCTGTATGTAATTATGTTATTTGACAGACTCCGGCTCAATAATTGGCAAAGGAAAGAGTGTAATATACTATATGTTTCAGAGAGCTAAGTTTGTTACGGTAGTAAAAAGTGTTTTGTGTATATCATATTGCCGTAACATATATACCGAATATTTTGCCTTGATACAAATAGAGTTGGCTGGCAGCAATGTAGGTCGAATTTGGTGTTGGTTTTTATTTTTATAATCAAGATACATATATGTTAACCAATTTCAGCATATGTATGGGTTGAAATAGAGTTGTTCTTTTTTTTAATTTATAATAATCTACACTGTTCACATCAGGGATCTTCATCTCACTTAAGCCACCTTGTCAGTGAAGATGAGAAAGAATATAATTTGAATAGAAATGGCACGAATTATAAAAGTAATACTGTTTGTATTCAGTGTACCTATGACCAAAGCTTGGAAATTTCACTACTGGCAAACACTTTTGAATTCAATAAAATTTATCTTAAGCTTGTCATTTATAATGCTATGTGTTTGTTGTATGTACGGAGGAAGGGACCACTACTGATATAATAATAGCACGAGTTTAACATAATTAGGAACGATGTGGACTAAATATTAAGAGGATAACAACTGTTCATAAGAGATTCATATTTCACAATCGAAGATAACAACTCATAGAAGTAAATAAATTCTCTTTACCACCAAAAACACGCAATTATTCTAGTAACCTCTGAAAACTAAAATAGTTCGATAGTGCAGATAAGACAAAATATTACTGAAAGAAGCTTAAAACTCAGCGACTAACTAAACATGTCAAGTTTAAAAAATAAAGAATATCTTTTAATCAAAACGGCGATGAGTGAAGCAGAGCAACACTGAATGATTAACTGACATTCAGAAAATGTAGCAAGATTATCTTATGTTAAATCATTACATAAACAAATCAAGCAGCTGCACAGCATGGAGAACTTATAAATATTAAAAGTTTAGAGTCAGTTGCACAAGGCAAATGGCACTGTATGAAGTCTGATAAAGATCGAGACTCCGTGCGACCTTCGTTCCTTTGGAACCCAAAAATCCTATCAAAATATATATAATGATAAGTTTAACAGTCTTTGACGTTAAGCGGTGGACCGTGGACCAAGTCCACTAAATTTTCCGTCGGTCCTGTAAACATTGAAATTTAAGTGAACCGACAGTCCAGCTAAAATAATGAGAGATGCGTGGGCTGTGTTGATCTATGTGGAGCACATAAAATTTTTAAAAATCGTGTTATTTTTGCGAATATATAGTCTAATTTTAAGGTTGATAACACGAGCCGTAACCAAAATAAGTGAGTGTAGCAGATAAGCCTAAACACAATGGTTGTGCTCAATGTGAGCTTTAGCTGTAACCAAAATAAGTGAGTGTGGCAGATGAGCCTTAACACAATGGTTGTGCTCAATGTGAGCTTTGACAATTCTGATTGGTCAAATATTTTCGTGTCATCCAATCACGGTCTTGAAAGTGTGAACCACGAGATTTTACGAAATGGCGTTCTTGAAGCATTTTGCGGGTGAAAAACCCGGAATAAAAAGAAAAGATTTAGATCTACAATGTCAAGACCAAGGACGAGAAGAGTATGAACGAAAAGGATAAGGAAATTCCAAAGTTCATGGCAGCAAAATTTTACCTGGCTTGTTCATGACACCAACGCTAACATCATGTATTGTAAAATCTGCCTTGACAGAAATTTGAAAAATGATTCACATGGCGATTCCCCTTTTATTGCGGGGACGTCCAATTTTAAGATAGATGTCGTTAGGCTACATGCATTATGTAAACAACACCAGCGAAATTCTGAACTTATTGCAGCAAAATCTACGCCACTTTCCCAGAGTGTAGCGGCAGCTGGCCTGGGGAAACTGAAGAGGGCCGAATATACTAGACTGGTATCCAAATTCCGATCAGCACACGCCATAGCCAAGCACCATCTGAGTTTCAATTTGTTTAAGACATTTTGCAAACTGGACACGGCCAAATGCCTTGATGTTGGCACTTCTCACACCACTGACAAGTCAGCTGCACAATTTGTGTCTGCTATCACAAACGTGGAAAGAAGAAGGGTAATTCAGAAGATGGAATCATGCAAATTTTTTAGCTTAACTATGGATGGGGCCACCGATTTTTCTGAAGATGATCTTGAGATTATTTATGTGTGGACGTGCAACGATGGAAATATTGATGACATGTTTCTGTTTATTGGCCCAGCCCAATCATCTACCAGTAAAGACATTCACAATATGTTACATGAAGCAGGGCTCAACAAAAAGCATTGCCCGATTGCCCAACTTGCCAGAAAACATATGTTGGGGGTGGGGGGGGTGTTGAGTGCAATGCATATTTATTTAGTTAAGTAATAACATTGCTACAATCCTACATCAACAAAATTCAATTTAATATTGTAATATTGAATAATTGAATGAATATTCAAATATTCAATATTACAATATTGAATAATTGAATGAATATTCTGTGTTTTCAGGTTCACTTCGAGTCTCCCAAGCATTTGCTTGCTGCCAATGCTGCTGTGTGTGTGGTCGGTGGCAAAGGCCCCATTTACAGAATTGTTCAGAAGCTGGGAGAGAAGAACAAAAAACTCATCCAGAAGCTCTTCAATACAGTGTATTTTGTCATCCACAGTGTCAGATAAAGAGACTCATAATTATCTTGAAATTAATGTGATTATTTCTAGTCTGGTGTATATTTTTTTCATAGTTTTTATTTAGTGTAATATGTAGTGCATGATTTGCAATGAATGATGAATATTAGCAATTTTTGAAATGAATGTCATTGAATGATTTCATTCACATTCTATTGATATAATTTTATATAATTTTATATAATTTTTATATCATATAATTTCACCTGCTAAAAATCCTAACATCCATTAATTGCATGTTTATTTCTAGTTTGGTGTACATTTTTTCACAGTTTACTAGTGTATGATGTGCAATGAATGATGAATGTAAGCAATTCTTGAAATGAATGTCATTGAATTATTTCATTCATATTTTATTGATATATTTTTTATGTTATTTAGTTTCAGCTGCAAAAAATTTAATATTTCACAATTATGTAGGATCATGCCGTTGTACATTGTAATAAAGTATTCATTATCCACAGTTTGACTTTTAATTATATGAATTGAAGCCACTGATTGCAACTGTGACAAATAACAACATAAAAATACATAACTGAATTCATTTCATTTAACGTTGATCAAAAGCCTGAAATTCCCGTTAAAAAGGAGGGCAAGTGAAAATTTTTGCCACTTGCCCCCCCAGGGCCAAAAAAGTTAATGTTGAGCCCTGTCAGAAGTCTTAAGAAGTTCCTTCCACTTCAACAGTGAGCAATGTCACTGAAGCTGAGGTATGTCTGTTAATCCCTAATTGATTTCCTCTTTGAGTGATGTACCCCAAAACCACATAATGTGGGTTTTATTACTGGCAGACAAATAAGACAATCTCCTCATATATTCAATAACCTTGTTATAACTGAATTTAATACAAAAGTTTAGTATATGAAACTACAGAGATAGATAATAGAATGGTACCCTTTCTTTTAATTGAAGGTCACAAAAGAATGGAGTGATTGTGAAAACTCTGACAGTGACACGGAAGCTGATGATGATGATGATGATGAAATGTCATACAACCATGTATTTTCTATGCTGTCAATGTTCTGCAGGGAATATTGTAATAAAAACAAAACAAACTGTTGAAAAATAAATTTGGTACAAAGACATCAGCCTTATTCATTATTTTCTTTTAAAACAAAAATTATAAGAGTTGGTCCAGTAAAAGTTGGTTCGGTCCAGTAGGAATTGCAGTCTTGGTGAACCAAATGTCCACCAACTTGTAAATTTATTCGTGTTTTTAGCTCTCTGAATATACCTCAAGTGTATTGAAATCAGTCTTTATCTGTATAGCAGCAGGCAATGAGACCATAAAACCAAATATTTGTGATCAAGAAAGAATGAAAATCACAGATAAAGTAACACCAAGGCTGGGACATTATGGAGTCGTGAACAGTAAGTAAAACATAAACACCCTCCACAAATATTATCATTGCTATATTATACCATACACATTTCATACTCTCAGACTAGTGAACCTTTTGACTAGCGAACCTTTGGAACAGCTGGGCATTTGCATCATCAAACTATCAGACCAATGAACCTTCTGACTATTGAACCTTTTGAACCATTGGATCTTGGCATCATCAAACTATCAGATTTTCCACTTATTGTGTTATCGGTAAAAGTGCACGGCGACGGCGACGACGGCGACGGCGACGACAGACGCAGATGATGGCTATATGTACAGACACATCTGTGTCTGTACATAAAAACACATCAGCAGTGGCTTCGTACAAAACTTGCACAGTTAACTGGAGGACAAATCTAAATCCAGCACCTATTGCCAATTCAAAAATACATTTAAAAGGGAAAAATATCTGGATGTTGTTCAAGATGATGATAAAAGAAAAAGTTGTTTTCATACCAGTGGGCATAAACTCCACACTGAAACAGGCAGCTAACACCACTCCTAATGCACAAACACATCTACATTCCTGCTTTAATTTAATATACTCAGGACATACTGTAGCATCATATCCAAACTGCTAACAATAACAAAACAATGTCATAAAATAGTCCAATCATGCTGATTTTCTAGAGGAATTTAAAACAAAAATATGGTTTATCAGTTATAGGGTAAATAACAAAGGTGTCACAAAGAGCTGACTATTGCAATGACACTGGACAGACACGGTGATCAGAATATAGACAGACTGAATGTCTGTATATAATAAATATGTGATAAAATTTCCATTATGCTACGAATGACCTCACAATAACAGATATCATCTATAACACGTCATATCTGCATTGAAATATATACTCACATTTAAACATTTTCACTGATGTCTTGTTCTCATCAGTGATGGCATATTGTCTACCACAATCTCGCTGTATATGCTACCTCTACTAGTACTGTAACAGTTTCCATGCATATGGGAAAAATTATTATAACACATCAGAACTGAGCTGAAATATCTAAACACTTTTAAACATTTCCATTGTGTCTATTTGTCTTCAGTGATAGAGTATTGTCCAACACAATCTCCTTGCTTTATATACCCTGCCTCTATAGTTTCCATGCATATGGGGGAAATTGATTCTTTGTGTTACCTGGAACCCACATTTGTTGTGTAATTGTACTGTTCCATATAACTGGCTCCACAGGATCTGCCGTGTTTGGAAGTCTTGTTCTGGGTGGTTCTGGCAGCACTCTCTCTCACTCAGTATAAAATTGACCTCTTGGTCTGCCAGCAGCTCTTTACACAATTCCAGAAGTGTATTTGCTAAAAATGTAGATGAAATGAGTGTAACTGTTTGCAATGCAACTGGATCATCTCTGTAATATAGTGCAAACTATTATTAGGAACCATCTAATGATACATTATTCATATATAGGATGCTTTTGTAAAATGCATAAATTCATTTTTGTATCATCATACTTGATTTTTATATCTTGATACTGCTCACATGTAATGGTGATCAAATTAAAATATAAGTATTCATTTTGTGTTTTGTGTGTACAAGATGAATTGGTTCAAATTTTTAACAAATGACAGGTGTGATTAATAAAACAATTAATGACTATAAAAATAACATTTACGTTACAATTAAATCAGTGAAACATTAATTTTATTCATGATAATCCATGCTTTCCTCACTGAAATGATCATTTCACCCCCCCCCCCCTTCCCCCAAAAAATGTTACAATTTTGTGTCTCTATACAAAGGAAAGAGGGGAAACGAATTACATAACAATCCTTACTTGTATATATATATATATAAAAAACAGCCATACATTTTGTCTGGAAAAAGAGACATGACAATGTATAAGTGAAGGAACACTAATTATCTTAACACAAAGAAAAGACAAAAACCTGACAGTCCACCAGAGCCAGTTGGAAAAATATTAAAACTATGGTACACTGCCAAGTGCCCACCTTATATGGTAGACATCATTGTTGTGGTGAATGAACTGTGATAAGTTAAAAATGACCTTTGCCTTTTGGAGGCAGCTGGACACAATTGTGACTGCCGAGACCAGCACATTCTCAGATTGAACACAGTTAAATAAACAGAACTCTGCAAAATCTGTTGAAATGATTGTGAAATTTGCACACAATATGCCTAACAATTGTAAAAATCTGGGATAATTATATCAATTGGCTGTGACTAATTGAAAGACATTTTCTGATGGGTAATTTAGGAGGAGTCACTAAGGAAATTACTAATAAAAATTATGAATCATGACAATTGACATTTCTCTAGCTCAGAGAGACAAAAATATGCTTATTTCTTTCTTTCTCTACAGAGGAAGATTAGGGGACCAATTATATGTTGTCACATGATATGTAAAACAATATCAACCATAAGTTTAGTGTACCACCTGCAAGCAGTCCAGTTACTGTCATGCCAATGGGTCATCCCAGGGAAGTAATGACCACTGCTCCACTTTGGGTCCAATACATTTCAACCCAAATTGACCACATCAAGCAGGCCACTACTGAGACGCTTCACAATTCACAACAACTGTCAAACCATGTGTGTGAACTAGAAAAAAGATAACATTTAGTAAATAAGACATTCAACCACTTGACCACTGATGATCAGAAGCTAATAAAATCAAGTGCTTCAGCCAACCAAAGAACATGAATTTCAGACACTATGTTTAAAGCACATGCCATGAACAACATTTTTTAAAATTAAAATTGAAGTACGCATTTGTATATGTTTTGTGCATGTAAGATTAATGGCTTAAACTAAAGAAATGCATTGTATACAAATGAGATGTGTGGACCAAGAATGCAATTTATGACTACAATGCACATTTCATTTTTTCTAATAAAGAAGCGTGAATATTTATAAAAACACTTGCTTTTCATGTCACATTAAAAATAATTCAAATCCAAAACTTGTGATAATTGGTGTTTCTAGATCTGTCTCTACAGAGGTAAGAAAGAGGACCAATTACACCCACTGTTACTAGAAAAACAAAACCCACTGTTCGTTTTGTGTACAACCTGCAAGAAGTCCAGTTCCCTGTTTACCATGGCTGTCCTGTCTCTGGCTCTTCACAACCCATTCATCCTGAAACTTGCTGTGTCTTGCACAACTGTGTGAGTTTAAGGGATATTCCTGCAGCTGTTATTTCCTGTCTATTTCATATTAACAATACATGTCCCCCCATGTTAAGCCAGGTAAAGTCAGCTCACCTAGAAGACACCATGCTGTATGGAGACTGGAGCTGGAAAAAGAGACAAAAGATTTTATGAATGAAGTGACATAAATTATCTTAATAAAAAGACAGAACTCTGACAGTCCACAAGAGTCAGCAGAATATTTAACCTACAATATACTGACAAATGTCCACCCAATAATATATATGTATCATGAGAGAAGTGAAATATTTTTTTTCAATTTAAAGGAAACACAAAATATGATAGCTGGTTTGTTGATCTACAGGGGAAGAACAGAAGACAAATATCTATTGTAACACAACTTGTAAAACAAAACCAAGAAATAATTTTGTGCACTACCTGCAAGGAGGTGTTTTTGGCATGGTGATGGGTGACGGTGTTTAATGACCACTGCTCCACCTTGGGTTGAATACATATCATCTGTTATGACCAGGTGCTGTGGGTCTCACTTGCCATGTGCTTCTTTCATGCTCATTCCCATTACCACGTCTTCCACCAGGTGGTGGCCTCAGTCAAGACGCGACCAATCAGCAGCCATGTATTGGGTATAACATTCCTCCCAACCTTAATTTTTTCTACAACATATAAACTTAAAGTCTTTGTGAATCATTATCCTTGAATATTCTGAATCCTAATGAATTTTCAGTTTTCATATTGTATAAAGTCACATCTTGAGTGCTATATGCTCAAGTTTTTCAGGACAGCAATCCGCCTTCATCCTGATTAAATATAAATGGTCTCAGATTACTTTTTTCAGGACAGTGATCCGCCTTCATCCTGATTAAATATCAATTATCTCAGATTACTTTTTTCAGGACAGTGATCCGCCTTCATCCTGATTTAATATAAATTAATTCAGATTACTTTTTTCAGGACAGCGATCCGCCTTCATCCTGATTTAATATAAATGGTCTCAGATTACTTTTTTCAGGACAGTGATCCGCCTTCATCCTGATTTAATATAAATGAATTCAGATTACTTTTTTCAGGACAGCGATCTGCCTTCATCCTGATTAAATATAATTTATCTCAGATCACTTTTTTTCAGGACAGCGATCCGCCTTCATCCTGATTAAATATAAATTATCTCAGAATCCTAATGAATTTTCAGTTTTCATATTGTATTATGTCACATCTTGAGTGCTATATGCTCAAGTTTTTCAGGACAGCGATCCGCCTTCATCCTGATTAAATATAAATTACCTCAGATTACTTTTTTTCTCCTCAGGACAGCGATCCGCCTTCATCCTGATTACACATGATTGAAATGTCACTTTAATACATAATCTTTAAAGTAACCTGGCTTTCTGATTGTTCTTTTTGGTCTAGTGTTAATTGCTTCTTCGACTGTTTTTCTCTTGCTGTGGCATCTTCTCAGCAATTGAATTCTCTGTATTTAATGCAATATCATCTAAGTTTGGAATAATCTGTGTGTCTGTTGCTGCAATGTCACTTTTCACTGTAATATATCACTAAGTTGCAATTCACATGCATCATCTTGTCTTCTCATCTCATTTGTGTTTTCTTTCAAATACAAGTCTGCTGGAATTTTCATTACATCATCTACTGTGTTTACGACATTGTTACACAGTTTGAATTGACTTGCGTCTCTGCAGATTATTCTTCTGTCTGTAACTCTTCTGGCAGTAACTTGAGAACCATGTATTTCCATGACAATATAGAAAATCAGTTCATATGGTGTTGAGAGTTTGTTTCTTTTGTTCTGTTTAACTAAAACATAGTCACGTATAATGAGTGTATTCTCCCTCCAAGTTTGATTAGTGTTGGGTCAGTGAGGGTTTTCTCTGCCATTTCATTGAGAATCACTGCATTTTCAGATTTGACCATCCATCTGATCCTCCTCTCTGTACTATCACCACTCGTTTGTGGCCGTGGCTGTCTGGATAGATAACCAATAGAGTCTGCATCATTCTTTCCTGGCTCATATACCACTTCATAGTTAACATCTTGTAAGTCCATCACCCATTTCTCTATTCTCAGTGGTAATTTTGCTTGTGCTTTGTTAAACATGGGTTCTAATGGTTTGTGTGCTGTGATGATCTTGACCTTTGGTGCACCCTGTAGGTATATTCTCATCCTGTTCTTTGTCCATCTTATGGCCAATGCATTCTTTTCAGTTTGTGAATATTTCTTCTCTGTTTCTGTCAGTGCTCTGCTTATGAGCGAAATGGGTTGCAGTCCTTTGTCCATTTCTTGGAACAAAGACACATGACACTGTACAACAACTGTCCAACTGTGTGCATGAGCTGAAAAAAAAGAGAAACATTCATTATTAACATTCAACAGGCCTGTAGCCAGCAATTTCAAAAGTTTTTTTCCCTAGAAAAGTGGACCTTTTACCATGAAACAATTGTGCACCTAAATAAAAATTTACCCAGAGGGAACCTTTTCCCGGCAAAAAGGGCAGTTTGTTTGCATGTCTAAACTGGCAGTGGTCAAACTTGGCAGCTTTCTCCTATTCACAGTTACTTGTTCTTTCAAAAATTTGCTTATATGCATCTGATGTTTTCCCATGACCATAACCAATGACATCAGCGTCACTGAAAAATGCTGGGACAGTCTTTGAAAGTATGTGCTGCACAAAATGGACATCTCAAAACTGATCACGTCCGGTTGCATGGATCAGGGGCGTAACTAGGCATACGCATGGATGCGTGTGTGCGTGCAATTTTTTTTGGCCAACCATGATATTATTGTCTATAAATTCAGTGTTTTTTTTTTATGGAATATAACCAAAATTCCTCTGCGAGTGAAAGTCACCTGTATGTACAAATCTCTGTATCAATTGTATACTCACCATTGTTCTAACACCCCGTCTTGCATACTGATACTTTTACTGAACAGAGGTAAACAATGCCTGTTGCCTTTACAAGTACTATCTTAATTGTCCATCTAACTGAAACTTCCTTTACCTCTTAATAGGAGGGTTAAGTGACCTTCAACTTTACTGTAGCCTTTGTCTTGAGAGTTTCGAACGCACTCTCGCTAATGGTATTTAATTACCTCAGGTAAAAATCTACCTGTGCGTTATTTTCAAAGAGCAGTTCCCGCAGACCCGGTAGATAAAATCTGGATCCCATGTTTAATAAGGAGCTAGAGAAACAAAGGAAGATTTTTCCTGCAAAGCTTCAAAGAAATATGACACGGACTTGACCATGCAGTTTAGCCCTCAAAACTAACAGGGTAGCATGGGCAATTTTCACAAAAAAATAATTAAATTTAGATGTATCAGAGCTCTATCGTGTCATATAATTGGTTGTTTTTTGGGAGCAATGCACCCGCATGTCAGCTGGATGATACTGTTTATAAGTTCAGCCCTTAGTAATTTGGCCATTGAGATGACAATGGATATCATGAAGTGGATTGCAAGAAAGGATAATGATATTGCGACACTCAACTGTTCTTCAGATTTTTTTATGCAAACTCAGGATAACTGCAGTAAACGTGCACGGGATGATGCTAGTGATACAGCAGAAACAGCAGAGAAAGAGCCATTGTCAAAGCAGCAGAAAACTGTTCCAGATGAACCAACTGCATCTACCGGTAGCCCTGACATAGGAAACTTGGAAAGATGAGCCAGCCACTGTCAGACAGTGACAGACTGTAAGTCCTCAGATCAAGGTTTAGACCGTCCAAAGAATGGAAAGCACCTTTAAGAGAGTCAAGTGACAAAAGACAAGAAGTGCTTGCTGACTTATTTGATGACACACAATTCCCACACTTAAGGTATGGTTGTTTGCAGGATGGAATCTACTGTGCTCCCTGTTTTGCGTTTTATAAAGAAAGTGCTGTTATGGTTTCAAAACCATTGACCGACTGGGGAAACGTGGGTAGGATTGTCCCACGTCATCACCAAAGCAATGGACACGGCGCTGCTGTACAAAGGGCTGCAGGGTTTCTTCGCATCTGCAATGGGGTAGAAGACAGTATCACTAACAAATCTATCCCAGGCCTATAAGGAACGCGTCAAACAAAACAGACACATTCTGAGATCCATTGCCAAAACACTGCTGTCATGCACACAACAAAACATAACAAGAAGAGGAAAAACTGACAAATGATCGAATTTTTCCATGTTTCTTCGGCTGTCAGCATCTGAAACTGTGAATCAACACATCGAGAAGGGTCCAAGAAACGCTCAATATACATCACCTCTCACTCAGAATAAATTACTAGATCTGATGGCCAAACAAGTACAAGAAGGCATAATTCAAGAATGCAAAACTGCCCAGTATTTCTCCATCCTGGATGATGAAATGGCAGATGTCAGCAACACAGAGCAAGTCTCCCTTTCTCTCCGCTACGTAGATTCTACATTTCAAGTTTGTCACTTTGGTCAGCACTGAGGCAACCAGCGGAGCTTTAGCAGGTCTTATAAAATCTACCATCATGGACTTGGGTCTCAACCTTGAGAATCTCGTTGGGCAAGGCTACGATGGAGCTGGGAACATGATTGGAAAGGTATGTTTTTACCATTTTTTATATAACTTGGACAAAAGAATCAGCATTTTAAAATATCTGTGCATTCAACTAGATGTGAGATTTTTTTTTTTAACTTAAAAAATCAATCATTTTGTTATTCATTTATTCATTCCCTTATTTATCGATTTGTTAAAGGTGAAGGGTGTTCAAGCAAGGATCCTGCAGGAGTACCCCATGGCTTAATATGTCCATTGCAAGTACCACAACCTAAACCTAGCAATCTGCCACAGTTGCAACATACACCCCATATGCAGCTTGTATACCACAGTTGGGGAGATAATTTAAATAATATTTAAAACTTTAATATATAATAAGTATAGAGGGTTGACAGCTTATGAACATCTCTCCATCTGGATTTTATTCAATCTTTTATTTTGGTCATAAATTCGGGATATCTCTGGGTCAAACACACTTTTGCTAGTCACAATTAAGAATACTTTACAAAATTCTTCTCATGTTTTTTTGTTGGTATTTCAGGTTTTATTCTTCATCAACACATCACATAAGAGACTTGCAGTCTATCAGTCCTTCTGTATAAAGGTCTGTGTGAATTCCGTCTGTATGTTCTTTTTTTATTAATATGGCACAGCCGCACAGCCCACAACACTAAATTCAATGCGGGAATGGTGCAGTCCAGATGCAACACTGTAACGTGTTGTTATACTTGGCTACATATGTATAAATTCCTAACATGCAAAGCCATTTACTTCACTCTAGTTGGAGCTCAAGGGCTATGGCTAAATGGCCAGTTATAAAGATACTGGATAAAACGAAGTGAATGCTGCAAAAATCCCCACAAGTAACTTTTATAGTACTACTATTAGTAGCTCTAAGACAAGTCTCTCATAGAAACCCTACTTCTACTTAACTCTGCTAGTACTTTTTATGTTTTACCTCAGATATTTCCAGGAATCCAGATCTACTGTATAACACTTATAACACAAGGATCACCGGATCCCTTTGTCTATCCTCTACCTCTTGCATCTGCAGCTCATTCTTTTCTCTCTCTCTCTCCCTCTCTCTCTCTCAAAAGCCCCGCCCAACTGTCGCTTTCAATCCCAAGTAAAGACTTCCGGTACCAGATCACTGCAACAAAGTACTCACCCTTTTGTCATCAAGAATGTCTTTGCATGCATTTAAAAGGATGCTGGAATCGTGGAATGTCCTACTGCTTCAGATGAAACTTTAATGGTAACTCATAAATATATCTTGTCCTTGGTATAGCGTTATTTCATAACGTGTAAGATGTTCCCGCTCCGCACTAAGTAGGTCAAATAAAACCCGCAGTGAATACTGGGTCACATCTCGGTACATCCGGTCACATGAAGCGCGCCGCAGTTTTACTCTGCGTCCAAGTTATTATATCTTTTGATTTTTCGTTTAGATGTGATATTATTGATTGAGAATATAATTTTACAAAAAGGTAATTTTAAGTTCTTTTTTATTGTAATTTTTATATATTTTCTTTTTGCTTCAACTTTTGCTAGATGTCAGCACTGCTAACACAACGCTCAATATGAGCAAATGGAGCATTTAAGGACCTTCACATTTAATTAGCATTAAAAGTATAATAAACATACTTGAAAATATTATAAAGTCAATTTTGCTTAAATATCCTGCAAAGTTACTAGTACCTGTACTTTACTTTTATAGACTGCGCCAGAGACTGCGCTAGTAGGCTTAGGGAAGCCTATTAATATTAGATGCGCGTTAATTTTTTTTCAAAAGGTCTCAATTTTTTCCTCAATCCCAAGTATATTTTCTCAATGCCTGGTAACGAAGGTTTTTCAAATGGCTTTCTAAGAGAATGTCGTGTTTCGTGTAAAACATTTGACTGTGCCCTATTAACATATCGTCCATCTAATCATGAGGGCCCGCTGGGAAGGGGGGGGGGGGTAGTGATCACAGTTCACGGCCAAAGGAAAATAAAATCACCAAATCACAAATCACATATATTAATTATAAACTTTATTCATATCTCATTGAAAATGCTAGTCTGGCGAGCTGAAAATAACTATCATCGACTATAATGACTTCGTTTCACTAGGGACGAGGGATAGAAACCCGCAATTCACGATTCCCGGGAATGGGGTGCTTCACGGATAACGTTTATTAAAATAAGAACGCTGAGAGCATCTCGGGAAATGATAAGTGGCTTTCACGGATGAGAAAAATACCCAATGGGGCCTTCCGTCATTGTTTTAACTAAAATGAAGATAAATGACTAAAATATTTCAAAAGCATCGAACAACTAAAATTAATGATCTGCAGCAAAAATACGCAACGGAGGATTTCTCAGTTTTTAAAAGCCGGGCGGGACCGCGAAAATAGCTGCAAGTTATTTATTGCTTGCTTAAGATAAACATTCTAGATATTTTCTAAGACGTTAGACATTATACTTGCTTCCTGAAAAGTTCCTAATTTCTTTTACTTTATGGAAAATAACCTTATGGGCGAATGTGAGATGGTGTTGTGAGCGACAGTAACGAAGGTTTAAAATTAAGTCCGCATTTCGTGTTGATTAGCACAGGTGCTGAGCTGACGATTTTCGTGTGCATCGAAAGACTCACTAAAGTGAAAAAGAGCGAGAGAAGAGAGACAAAATGTTATTATTACATTGTATTCATCCACACAACGTACCTCCGACCGTGTTATGAGTTCAACCTTCTTTGAGGACTCAGATGATAGCTGTCGTCAATACTGCTTTTACATAACGTAACAAACGACATCGTCCTTTGCGTTCAAATCATACACAGAAATATTTCTTTAAAAAATTATGAAAGGCATTTTTGACTTTTATACATATTTGTGAATATCTAGAGAAAAGTCCATCTGTGGCTCGAGTAGAATGTACTCTCTCTCTCTCTCTCTCTCTCTCTCTTCGGTTGTGTCTGGCCGAATTCACAGTCAATTGATCCTCGGACCAGAATCAGATAACAAACCTCTTTTATGATAATCAATTGCTATGACTGATAAATAAAACTGCAGATTTTCATTCGACCGCATTTTCCGTATCTTTACGGAAAAACATGTATATATTGATAACGCATCTATAAAGGTTAACTCTGAAAGATAAAAAAGCCCGAGCTTTTGGCTTGTGAACCTTCTTCAGGTACCAAAACAAAATAAACAAGCAAACTACAGGGATGCGTGACGTATCAGATGCATGGAAAAGGGACACGAAGTTAGAAGTGCGTGATAAAGGTTAACGTCTTGAAGATTACGTAATAATTAAACAAGAATAATATTCGTTGAAATATTCATTGTCTCTATAAAGTCCTTTTTAAAATTGTCTAATATTTTTATGAACTTGTGCTCGACAATCATCTTTGTCTTGTGTCGCGTATGTGTCCATTTAAAATGGTGACTGTTTGTACTGTGGTGGTTCTTGATGCGAGTTTTAAGGTCGTAAGACAGCTTTTTTTCTATCGTTTTCACTTTTAATTACTATTAGTTCTATTACTGTACATAGCTACCAATTATCTGCGCTTTAAGCTTGTACTTTTTAATAAAGATACAAGCAAGGCAAGCAAAAAGTCTCTGGCAGTGAATTGTGAACTGTTGCTGCTACCACTCCTACATAAAGTAGATATTGCAAACATATATCGGCACATGAATCAATAAGATATCAGACAACTTTCATGGAACATAAACTGAAATTAAAGCTGGATATTCTTTTATCTATTATCATTTCGAATTTACGTTAAATCTCGGCACGTTCGTCTTCATNTCTCCCCTATTGCAAACATACATCGGTACATGAATCAATAAGATATCAGACAACTTTCATGGAAAATAAACTGAAATTAAAGCTGGATATTCTTTTATCTATTATCATTTCGCATTTACCTTAAATCTCGGCACATACGTCTTCATCACCATCATACTTCAGTCGCAGTCCGAAGCGACAAAGTTCAAACAGTGCACATCAAAACCATAAATAGGAGTCCTTACGTAGGAAACCACGCGCTAGAGAACGGGTTTAATTAAGGCATTCTTGTTGGTGGTATTGTCACTAATTGATAGAATCATGAACAAATCTGGATGACTCTATCTATAACAAAGTAATTATTACGTAAAAATAAAAAAATTACTTTTCAGAATAATACAAGAAAAATTAATGAAAAGAACAAAGGCAAAATAATTTTAAATCAAAAATGGAATCTGAACAACAAATACAGCTTCAAGCAAATGGAAATGAAAATAGAATATACACACCCTTGACGCACGAGTTAAGCTACAAATAATTTTTAAAATAATGTCGGTACCTTGTCAATGTATGGCAGGACTACGTGAACACCCTCCCCTACACATACACTAAACACACACGCGCGCGCGCGCGCACACACACACGCACAGGCTCATCGTCGAAGAGGGGGAGAACCAAATCCAATCATCGAAGTTGTACATCGGGTCACTATTTGTCCTCATAAATCATCATAAAATAAACGAATCAGATCAAAATTACAATAAAGCGCGGAATGTGCAGACCAGCATAATCAACACCTGTGGGTTTGGATACAAAACTGCTCTTCCCCGTTACCAACGCTCTCAATTCAGGTCTATCTTTTAAAATAAAATGTTTTATTGTATATAAAAAAAACATGTACAAAACAACATACTTCGGTCGATAATCTAGCAGTGTGTAATACTGTGCATGAACCCAAATATGTTGTAGATGTAGCATTATCAAAATAGAAATACCATATCTTCTTGAACATGAAAAGTCACATTAGAATTCTCCCCCCCCCCTGTCCCACCAATACGCCTCATTTCTATTGATACCATCAAACTCAGCGTGTGTAGGGTTGTGAAAACTAAAGTAGATCAAAAGGTCACGGATAGGATATGCCATGTAAGGATTCATAGGGGAGATAGGTAATCTCCTTTTGCTCTTTTTTTTTTTAACCTGTCAATTTTGAGAAGAAATACAGTGAATCGGTGTCTCTCATTGCACTTAGTCAATATAAATTCAAATATGTTAAAAAAAATCTTTCCTTTATCACGTAATTCGTCAGATGTAATAAAATACAGCATTTCCCTAGAAAACCTTTACCCCCTCTTGTGAATGCAATGTGCCGTCTGCAGAGCTCAGCGTCTGCTACCACGCTGGATGCTTCGCGGTTCCCGGGAATTGAACAGTTAACGCGGTCCGAAAAATTTTAGGGAGAGTCAGATGAAATATAGAGGGACCGTGGCATCTATAAAGTTCTACGTTATGAAGCTGGAGATGTGGGCTAGTTTTACTCTTTTCTTTCAAAATTTGCAATATACTCTGACTTTCAGTACCCGCATGCAACCAAAATATTTTGCTGGTATCTTGATACATCTCCCACTTGTGTCTCCCCCATAAAACGGTCCACACTAAAAAATCAATAATCATATGGCAATTTTATACAGGCAATACTTTTATACTTTTAAACCGGTGCAGCTATTGTCGAGTTTTATGGCTGTGGAGTGAAAACGTGATACACGTCTGTGATATAAAAATTATTTCTAATTACATAATTTACAAACAGTGCATGTGGATCAAAGGTGTCCCGATTTGTGAGCAAAAGAAGTCATTACTTTTTGAAAATAATGAAAAAATTGGAGACAAGCCAAAATCAGAAAAAAATGCATTTTTTCTCTTATATGCAAATTAGGTTCCTTGAAGTAATATAAGACTGGCCGGAAGTGAGGTTGATATCAGAGATTTGTAATGATGATGATGATCTTGATGGCCTTAAAGATCTTAATGGTGGTTCAAAAATATTATCAAAGTTTTCAGTTGTCATCTGGTGAGAAAGAAATTTTCTGCACTAACACAATCATTCAACGAGTGAAAAATAATTAGTAAACGCGCCTCAGAGATGCGCTGCAGACGTCACGGCTTTTGGGCGAAAATCACACGCGACATTTCGTCATAATTATTTGATATAGGTAAAAAACTGTGATTGAAAATGGATATCGGCAAAGCATTAAAATTTTGACAGCATTTCTGTTTATTTGTGTTCGACAAGGATGAATTTAATTAGAATACCCTCTCTCTCTTTTTAAGCGAATATAAAGGAGAAAGCCGAGCGAAAAAAATAATGCGCATAACAGTCAAATTATTCAGAAGTAAAAAAATTCAGAGTTAAAAAATCTTGTTGGCCACTACAGTTCCTCTTCATAGAGGATCACATGCAAAATGTTAAGGCAACTTGTAGCCTTTTCAATTGATGTTGTAAAGTAAATGACTTACACTTTCACTAACTGCAGATAAAGATTATAACGGAATCAAACAAGTTAAAGGATAGGGAGTTATTGAGTGTTGCGCTGACAGACAACTCACAACGTAAATAACAACAATAACAACAACAACAACAACAACCTACATGTACACGCAATATGGTAACGCAGTGGCGGATTAAGAGGTTTCTGAAAAATATATCGCACCAATATTCCCCTCTTGAAATTAGAATTTTGTCTAACCTTTGTATGTTTTTAATTGGAAAATCTACTTATTGATATTATTCCATTTTTTTAACAAAAATTATTTGTTTTTCTAAAAATTAAAGTGAAAGGGAAAAGATTAGAGGGAGAAAAAGAGCAACAATTGAACATACATATTTTCCTCAAAATATCCTTTATTACAGTGAAATAATGAAGAACATACATACTATTGGCATGCATGTACCAAAAACAAAAAGACTTTCACTAGTATCTAAAAATGAAAATCAATATGTCTTCATACATAAAGAACAATGCACCACCTCCAAAAGAAATAACAAAATTTCAAGTATGGCATTACAGTATGGACAGACCTCTATTCAAACAAATAAAAAATACATCAATAGAACAATTTTAAATATCTAATTTCCTTGATCTGAAAACAGTAAAGGAACGAATCTGACAAACTACACTGATATCATTTTATTTATGTCTTCTCATTAATAGCATATTCACAAAAATTGTATTCATATTGTCATTTTCATCCACACAAGTGGATGCATATGTTACAGTGAAATAAACTAAACTAAACTAAACTTAAATATTAACCCAAGCCAAAGGATAAGTAAATGACAAACACAGATATATAGTGTTCGAAATTTGGCCGGTAGCGGCCGCTTTTATTGAAAGGTCCTCTATTAAAGAATGGTGTTAGATATTATATAGCATTAAATAATGTTAATTAGTTAAAATTATGTAATGTTATCTCTTATAAATAAATATCAAAACAAATAGTGCAAATATTTTCATTTGTGGGGTTGCAAAGAGGCCAAAAATTGCAACCAGAAAAAAAGAGTGGAAAAAAAAACCAAAATAGCATTTTTTTTTTCCATATCTTATTCTTTATTTCACAATACACGCTAACAGATTTACCATCATTTTAAAATAAACAACTAACAAAATTGTGAAGATGCAAAAAATGTCAAAAGACTATGTTTACATATGCAACTAAAAAAGCACTCAGAGAGTGCAGACCTCTGCCAAGTCAGCAAAGTCTCCACCCATTGCCGTTTCAGCCCTAAATTTTCATTCTATAATGATGAAGTTTATTTTTTATTTTTTATTATTGATTGATTATTGATTGATTATTGATCCGGATCACCACCAAAAACTATTCTTTGGCCCACTTCTGACAGTTCCTGAAAATTTCATCAAAATCGGTCCATAGCTTTTTGAGTTATGTGGATGACAGACAAACAGGTAATTAGTTCAATAATGAGACAGTTAACATGCCAAAGAATTGAAAATAGCATAGGTGACAGCAATGTACAGCCATGGCTGAAAATAAAAATCATATTTAAGTGAATGTTGCAATGGTATGCGACAAATTTTCTTCCAGCCTTCTTAAAGCTTTTATATTTGTACAACATTAATAAAATTTCCATCTGAAGACATCTATACAAATGTCATATGACATACAGTTTAAAGCCAGAAGGAAAAAGCATTATTATGTCTTGTATACTGTAAAATTAAAATTTATCTTCTACCCTTTTCTGAACCAAGACAACAGTTCTTGGAATGTTGAGTACACCAAGGAAGCCAACACAGATATGTATTTCTAGGATAATGTATTAAAACAAACTTCAAAATGCTATTTTGGATTTTCATCTGGATTCTTAATTTCAACTCTGCTGTTACATTAACTAAGCTGTATCATTTTCCTCACATTTTTAAATACAACAAAAATATCATTATTACGGGTCAGATTATACTTGTCATGGAACTTTTTTGTTGGTTGTATTTGCCTTAGCACTTCTTTTAGTTCAGTCCATTAATCCAGTTAACATATGTGCTTACTACTATGTAATAATACAGTCTCATGGTTACGTCTTGCAATCTGTAAAGCCTACAGATTAATCAAGATTATAAAAATCTGTTAACCAATTTCTTATTGTTAAATTAGCAACAAATAAACCAAATATTGGTATGAGAGTTCTTTGAGGAATATTTTATGTGCAAGCATGTGGGCTAAAGTTTCTGCAAACAGCAACATCAGCACAAACACTATATTCAAACAGGAGGACTGACTCTTTAATAGCGTAACATTTTATCTGGAATTATTTAGTAAACAGGAATTCCAAATCTTCATCAGAGTTGGAAAGCTTCACCCATAAAAGAACAAATATATTATATGGGTTTAATATAACACTTCATAATAAAGTTCCATCATAACTACCAACATCTATTCTGCTTTGTGCGAGACATATTCCCTCTCGACACATGGATAAGACAAAGTGCTGCTCTTGGTGCTGTCTTTCACTGCCTGCTTTTTCATGGTAAGGGTACTCTGAAAAAAGAACAATATAACTGAAAAAACTGAAAATTACATTGGAAAGACTGGCTAATCCAAGGACTAAAAATAGTTAAACGTTAATAATTTTGTCAAATCTTGTCTAATATTTCTGAAATTTGTACAAATGATGCTTAACAATAATAAAATTCTGTGATTAGATGATCTGTTGACTGTATCTAATGAAAAGTGTTTTTTGGGACAATTAATTTAGGACAACTGAAATTTACATTGAAAAGACTGGCAAATTCCAGGACTTAAAATAGTTAAACGTTAATAATTTTGTCAAATCTAGTCCAGTGTTTATGAAATTTGTACAAATGATGCTTAACAACAATAAAAACCTGTGATAAGCTGATCAAATGACTGTGTCTAATGAAAAATATCTTATTCCGACAATATCCTTGAAAAAACTGAAAAGTACACTGAAAAATTCCATGGCTTAAAATAGTTAGATGTTAATAATTTTGCAATGTGATTATAAAATAAAATAGCAAATGTGATGATTTGAGGTTGTTTGTGTAGGAGGTTGCAAATTACCTATAACTGTTATCTGGAAAACAATATATACCCATACAAGACTTCTCCTTACTATCAATGCCAGATGCAGATTACTCCTTACAATGGGTTTCTGGAATGGTTTGTTGTTATCACAATATTTGACAATGTCCTAAATCTTGTTACATATCATGTATTGTACACATGGATAAGACATATTGCTGCTCTTGATGCTGTCTTTCACTGCCTGCCTTTTCATGGTAAGGGTACTCTGGAAAAAGAACAATACAACTGAAAAAACTGAAAATTACATTGAAAAGACTGGCAAATCCCAC
>NW_019774303.1:90438-105596 GCF_001039355.2 Lingula anatina
TTTTTTTATTCAAAACTGGAATTCTGTTGCAAGTTCAATGTAAGCCCACACAGCGCCTTTTTACCTGTTCATGATTTTTTATGTGGTTAATTTTTATTCTTAAAAAATCCATGTCACACGCTTTGCTGATCATTCTGATATTGGTACAAATGCATACATCACAAACTACCAAATAAAGATACAGAACTCCATGATCTGTATCTTGTTTAACACGATTTCATTTATTTATTGTACATATTGCAGATAATAGCTGACATGGAAAATGTAATTAATAAAGAAGAACAGTGTGCTCGTAAGTTGTGTGTTTGTATAATCAGACTACATATATGTTTTATCATACAATGGGCCTAAAACTACTCTTGCAATTATTTTATTGTAACTTGTATAAAAACGATTTTATTTGTTCGTAATATGAAAATATGATATATATCTCTTTCTTTATTCACATTAATTAAAGGGATAATAATTAACTCTTTGTATGAGATCTATATTTTACAATAAAAACATTGTGAACAACTCATATAGTAATATAATATAATCTGTTTTACCTCAAAAACAGCAGTTATAGCTATTATTCTGATATCTGAGCTTGTCAGCGCACCACGTGAACTCCAAAGATGGCCATACTCTGTAATATGAAATTATAACAAAAAAAAAAAAAAAAAAAAAAAAACTTTTTAGGGGGAAAAAAAACTGGGACTAACTTTGAATGTAGACATGGATTCATTAACCATTGGTTCGTATGGGAAAATTGTTGTTTACTCCAATAGAATAAATTGTTTGGCCAAGACAAACAGTTATTTTCCCAGTGATCAGTTTGAATGTCTGTAGTGTAAATATCAAAAAGATATATTGATAGGATTTCTTTCTCTTTTATTTTTTTTATTCTTTTTATTTTGAACAGCCATGGCCACAGTCAGAATTGTTTTAAAAAACAATTTATTGAAAGCGAAAGTGGTGGGCAGGGGAACTGCCCTCGGGGGATGGGACCCCCAGCGAGGAGTGAACCTGTCAAGGTTCACTGATATGGGAGTCCCATCTCTCAGGGCAGAGTATCTCCTGCCCAAGGGCTCAAATATAATATGGAAATTCATTAAGCCACAAAATGTAAGTATGAAACTTTTTTTTTTTTACAAAAATAATGATCTGAGGTAAAAATGATAATCTTTCAAATTGAAAAGAAAATTTAGAGTCCAATACATTTAAGTGTTTATTTATTCATACCTTTCTTCTGGTGTATTTGATTTATCATTTATTATATATATATATATATATTAACATTTTACTTTTCATTTTAGACATTAACATATCATCAAGTAATTTATTTGTTTGTTTGTTTGTTTGAGTGTTTGTTTGTTCATTCGTTCATTTATTCATTCATTCATTCATTCAGCCTTACGACCCTGGGTCTGGCTGGACATGGGAGCCTGAACCCTTTACGAACAGGTGCCTCCAGGTGACCACCAAAGACAGCATGGAAGTGACCTGTACTTGGGGAGAACTGGACATGGAAATAAAAGGTGCTTGATCTTATAATTCTCTCTCATACATGTATAACCAATGGAAATCAAAGGTGAATTAACCTTTTATTTTTTCATGCATAACATATTGAAATAAATTATTATTTGATCCCACAATCCAATAAAGTATAACCTATGGAAAGAAATGATGAAATGGTCCTTTAAAATATCGCCAAATACATTTTGGACTATATTTTAGTGTATATCATAACTTGTGAATAACAAATAAATGTGTCACCTTATTCCAGAGTGGAACAACATGTACAAGCCTGAAGTCCACACAAGTGGTAAGTCCACACCATTGCTCTATTCAATCAACTTGATGCATTTTTAATCTTTTAGCAAGGATTCATGAAATGAAATTACAACAACTCCCTGACTCTCAGGGTGCAAGTCTGGACCCTCAGGGGCTGTTGACAATGAATTTGGAGACCTAGCTAATGTGCACTAACTCCATGGAAACTCTCACTGAATACAATCAGATTAACAGACTAACACGCTTCTCTTTGTCTCCAACATACTCCAACATACTCACATAAATGGTATTCCTTAAAATTCAATTCTGTTCTTTCAGGTGATACTAAAGAAGAGAATAATGTAGCAATTGTTAAAACCTTAAGCATTGAGGAACTAGGTAAGGTTGGAATCTTAGTAAAAGAAGATAATTTATTTATTTTTTAGTCAATTAAATATTTTAATGTGTCTTCATCAAAGTGTAATGGGCCTACTGAATCCTTTTTGAACATGGGCAGATATGGAATGTTAAGTTTGTATTTTTAAATATTAAAATATTATTAAAATATCATTTTTTCTTTAGCTGATATCAAAGACACAAAGAGTGTGTCAGATGCTGAGGGCAGTGAGGAGAGAGGTAAGACAGTAAGGTCAATTTAACAGGTGTTCATTTAACACGCTTCAAAAATTTACACACACACAAACAGGCTCTCAGACACAAACAGGGGCAAATTGAGGCCATCTTCTGGGTCTTCTGGAAGATGGTCAGAAGATTACATTGATGGGGATTTAATTTTTTGTCAGAAGACAGTCCACAATGGAGGATGGATCAACAAACATAATTTGCAAGACTGTCAGAAAATCTCTCAAGATCCACCCCTTACAAACATTGTGTTTTTATTCCCTGTTCAGTGATCTAAATCTTTGAATACATCTTTGACTGTGGTATTGAATCCTTGTTGTGCATGGGCATGGGATGTTGAATTTTGTTCCATTTTTTCCTTCAGTTGATGTCAAAGACACAACAATTACTGTGACAGAGCTCGTGAAGGAGAGAGGTAAGACAGCAGGGTCAGTCGTTATGAATTTTAATATACTTATGAAACATGCATGCACACACACTCATACACTAACAAACACACACACACACACATACACACCACAAGCATGTTGCTCAAGCAAAGTCTTTAGTATAATTAAGAAGATGATTTATTTTTAAGTCATTTAAATATTTGAATGTGTCATCCATAAATTGTAATACTGAATCCTATCTGAACATGCTCAGATATGGAATGTTAAGTTTTTATTCGATATCATTTTTCCTTTAGCCAATATCAAAGATACAAAGATTGAGACAGATGCTGAGGGCATCACAGAAAAAGGTAAGACAAAAAGCTTAGGACAATTTAACGGGGAATTCATTTAACACACTTAAAGGGATAATAACTCTTCGTATGAGATCTATATTTCACAATAAAAACATAGTGAATAACTCAAAGAAATATAATATATTCTGTTTTACCACAAAAACGGCAGTTATAGCTATTATTCTGATATCTGAGCTTGTCTTTGGACCACGTGACCTCCATTGATGGCTATACTCTGTTAAAATCTCTTAAGAGATTTTAACAAAAAACCAAACTTTTTAGAAAAAAACCAGGGACTAACTTTGAATGTAAAAATGGATTCATTAACCATTGGTAAGTATGGGAAAATTGTTGTTTACTCCAGGAAAATTCATTTTTTGGCCGAAACGAAGAGTTATTATCCCTTTAAAAATGTAAACACACAGATGGACTAGGGGGGGGACTCTGACGCACAAACACTGAGTTTAAATTCTCTCTTCAGTGATCTAAATCTTTGAATGAATCGATGACTTTGTTAAATAATGTATTGAATTCTTGTTGTGCACAGGTATGAAATGTTTCATTTGTTTTCCTGTTTTTCTTCAGTCAATATCAATGACACAACAACTGTGAAAGCAGACGTGAAGGAGAGAGGTAAGACAGTAGGGTCAATAGAATAGTAGGGTCAATATTTATTACACTGATGGAATGTGATTGTGCATGTACACACACACACACACACACACTCACACACTCCTTATGTTGTGCCTACATGGTTTGTGCTTTTGGCAAGTTAAAAATAATATTGGCAGAATTATTTATTCCAAATACTGGTAAAAGTGTTTCATTGAAGCTTCATACATAAAATATGATGTTCCACTGACTAATTGAACATTTTATACTTTTGCCTCTTAGTAAGTAATATTGTATTATACATTTTAGCTCCAAGGAATCGCCGCCAATCTAGGTGGAGGAGGGTATTGAATCTGTTCACGTCTTGCTTCAGACAGAGGGCACGGACATAAATGGTTATTATTATTATTATTATTATTATTATTATTATTATCATTATTATTATTATTAATTAAATAATTCTAAACACTTCAGACATTTTAATTCTTAAAAGAAATAAAGTAAAAGTCAACAGTATTTTTAAAAGAATACATTTATTATACATTTACAGAGAAGTTGATTTTGTTTGTCTCTTTGTTTTGGTGGTATCATGACTAAGTAAGATTTCAGTTTTTTAGAGGAAAACTATGTCAAACAGCTGGTAAAACTGTACATGAAAGCAGTAATTATATGATAGCAGCCAGGATCTGGTTGTTGTAGAGTTACTGTCAACATCTATTTACACCCAACTGAGTACACATTTTAACTGATTTATATTTTAATATTTTCTTTTTTTCTTTTTTTATTTTTCAGGGTCGTCAGTGCAGAACTATCATTACCTCTGTAGAAGCCAGTTAAAAACTGAAAAATGTCATTCTCTTAATTTTACAATAAGATATTAAATTTTTTGAAATCAAACGAGTTTTGTTTTTCTTTCTTTTCTTAATTGAGGGTACCATTAGGGTGGGGTGATCACAGTTGACGGGAAATAAAATCATTAACTTACAAATCACAGTAAACAAAACTTTATGCATATCTCACTGACAATGCTAGTTGAAAATCATGAAAATTACAAATTGCCGGGTATAATGCTTTAAATCACGCAGGGCAAAGAATAAAAAGCCGCATTTACGAGCAACAGGAATGAGGATCATGCTAAATAATATGGACATTTCACGCATCTCAGGGAAATAAAAAGTGGCTTTAACTGGTAACAAAATACCCAATGGGACTCTTTTAAATAATTTTTTATCAAATTCTTTTTTTTAAATTTCTTCTATTAAACCCAAGAAATAAACAATACATGGTACAAACTTTTAATTTTATTCAAATACATACATAAACACTGCTTATACTCACACACAT
Organism: Lingula anatina; assembly: GCF_001039355.2. Next base: position 95,516 of record NW_019774303.1, read on the forward strand.
GTACCCTACCATACGGTTCAATTACTGATAACTTCACTTTCAGTTTTATATTCCAGTATGTTCATGTTTAAATACAATAGATATATAGTTCAAACTCCTAGGAATTTACTTGAAAAGTAAACTTGCTTTAGATGAAAACGGCTTTCTAGATCACTTGCAACTTTTACAGATAATGAGCCCGTTTTAATTAACATTTATACGTTTAATATTGAGAGTATTTAACGTTTAATGCATCTGGTGGCTACTGTGAAGGAACGGGGAAAACACCCCAACGTTATTAGCGCCACCGGTAAAATAATTGAGAGAGATCTCTCCCAACTGGATGATATCTTGAAAGACAGAATGGAGAAAACAACAAAATAAATTGTGGGGATCCCACCCACCTAAAAAGTTCTCTTCTAAATTTTTTATCCAGCAGACTTCTGACTTTTAAGGGCAGTAAATGGTTTTAAGTAGTTTTTTGTCTCTCTTTAATTCCACTTTTAGGCCTAGTTCATAATTTTTTATTGTCCAGTGTTTTATCTTAGTTTCATCTCTCAAAGGATAACAATTGCCGATATTTATATCTAAATATTTTTATTGGTTGAATAAATTCTTACTTTATCTTATCTTAGTTGTTCTATTGCTATAGCCATGTTACATGTACTATCATAAAAAGTACTGTAAATAGCGGCAACAAGTTCTTTTTTAACACAATTCCTTTTTTGTCATTTTCAAAATGATTAAAGGGTTTTAAATCTTTTACAACACCCTGCTGCTGTACGATTTTTTTTTTATCTCTTTTACACACAGTACGCTATAAAATGTGCTCGAAGTAGCTACATCTCTTTACGTTTATCATCCCAAAAACGTTGCCAACGCTCTCAATTCAGCTCTATCCTTTAAAATAAAATGTGCTATTATATAAAATATAACATGAGTAAAACCATAACGCTATACTATAGGCCTAATCGAAATTCTCCCCCCCCCCCTCAATACGCCCCCTTTCTACTGCCCTGGTACCATACAAACTCAGCGTGTGTGGGAGTGCGAGTAGATCAAGTTCACGGATAGGATATGCCATGTAAGGGGAGATAGGTTATGTCCTTTTGCGTTTCTTTATTCTGTCAATTTTGAGAAGAAATATCAGTNCCCTCAATACGCCCCCTTTCTACTGCCCTGGTACCATACAAACTCAGCGTGTGTGGGAGTGCGAGTAGATCAAGTTCACGGATAGGATATGCCATGTAAGGGGAGATAGGTTATGTCCTTTTGCGTTTCTTTATTCTGTCAATTTTGAGAAGAAATATCAGTGTCTTGTACTACACTTAGTCAATATAAATTTTAAAAAGGTCAATTTTCCTTCTTCTATCACGTAATTCGTCAGATGTAATTAAATACAATAAATTCCTAGAAAACCCTTACCCCCTCTTGTGAATGCAATGTGTCGTCTGCAGAGCATCAGCGTCTGCTACCTCGCTGGATGCTTCGCACATCCCGGGAGCTGAACAGTTAATGCGGTCTGAAAATTTTAGGGAGAGTCAGATGAAATAGAGAGGGACAGTGGTCTATATATAGTTCTACATGGTGAAGCTGAAGATATGGGCGAGTTTTACTCTTTTCTTTAAATTTTGCAATATACTCTGCCTTTCAGTAGTCCCGTGCAACCAAAATATTTTGCTGATATCTTGATACATCTCCCACTTCTATCTCCCCCATAAAACGGTCCACACTAAAAAATCAATAATCGTATGGCAATTTTATACGGGCAATTGACCTACTTTTATACCCATGCAGCTATCAACGAGTTTTATGGCTGTGGAGTGAAAATGGGATACACGTCTGTGATATAAAAGTTATTTCTAATTACATAATTAACAAACATGCATGTGGATCAAAAGTGTCTCTATTTGTGAGCAAAACGGAACATTGTTTTTTGAAAATAATGAAAAAATTGGAGACAGGCCAAATTCAGAAAAAAAAATGCATTTTTCTCTTATATGCAAATTAGGTTCCTTGGAGTAATATATGACTGGCCGGAAGTTATGTTTCATGTCAGAAATTTGTAATAATAATGATCTTGATGGTTTTATTGTTGATTTAAAAAAGTCTTATAAAAGTTTTCAGTTGTCATCTGGTGAGAAAGAAATATACTGCACGAACAGTAACACTCATTCCTCGAGTGAATATTTAATTATAAACGCGCCTCAGAGATGCGCTGCAGACGTCACGGTTTTTGGGTGAAAATCACACGTGATATTTGGTTATGGTTATAATTATGATATTTTACCGCATTTCAATATATTTGTGCCCGACAAGGGTGAAATTAATTAGGATATTCTCTCTCTCTTTTCTTTAAGCAAATATATGGAGAAAGCCAGTTGAAAAAAAATAATAACCCTAACAGTCAAAATGACGTAAAAAGATTTCAGCGTTAAAAATCTTGTTGACCACTACAGTTCCTTTTCGTAGAAGTCCACTTGGATTTTTAAAGATAATTTCTGATTGTATAAACATATAGGCTAATCATCAGATTATGCTCTTCTTTATTATTTTCGCGATGCACATATAAATTACACCGAAACTTAATACCGCCTAGACTTATGTCAAAAGTGCCTTTTTTTAAATAAGACAAGATAAAGTTCTGTCACTTTTTATATGCGGAAAATAAAGCTGTATTTAGGTTGTGAATTAACTCAAGTTTGTTTGTAAACATATGGTAAGTTGGAAGCATTTATTCATTCTGCTTATTTGAAAAGGAGACGGCAGAATCTTTCATCGCATTTACTGAAAATAAAACTCTTAGATGTCTATTCTCTTCCTTGCACCACATTTCTATTTCTAAATTTAAAATAAAACGAGAAAAGTTAAAAAATGGAGTAAACGTTTGATTTTTTTTATAAACATTGCAAAAGGTACTTATATGTAATACCCGTCAAAAGTCAGAATTGTATAAGGTTTTCACTTTTAAGATAATGATTTTCTGTTTGTGTTTGAATGCGAATAAATTTTAATTATTTTCCCGTAAAGCTCTGCTTTGGAAGAACGGAAGGAAAAGTCTTCACGCTGTCTTATTTGATGTAAAAATTTCATGTCGATAGTTGAATGTAAATAAACGTTATGTTAATTCTAAGTCACCGCTGTAACCATATCTACTTCGAAAATACCCCTCTCATGTGGGAAGAGGTATGACTCCTATTTCCCTTTAAAGTCAAAATCGAATTCTCCAAGTGGAGCGACCCATCGTGGCATATTTAACCTCGGCCTCCGGCTGATCACTTGGCATGTCGAATATTCCAGGTTGATATTCTAAGCTACATTTCCAGACGTGACCGCCACCGCCATGTCATCTCCATGTATATCCAATGCCATCTTCACCCCCAGCATAGAATGTGTCCCAGTGAAATAAGCCGTTGTCGTCCGTTTCCTCGTCTGGCATGCCAACTGGAATAAGACCGTGACTGTCAGTAAGAGGGGCTGCACTTGAGTGTCGTCTGTAGTCGAAGCATTACTGTGAGCGGTCGCCACGGGGAAGTGACCGTCCATCTCTGTCAGGAAGGTTTGCTGTAAAATATGCGAGACCGCGTTCATAGACATTACGGATTTGTGTAGTAAACAAAACTTAAAGATATCACACAAAAGAAGTCGACGCAATTTCAATGGTTATATTTAATAAAACTGCATTTTAAAAATTCAGGGGCGGATTTAGGCCGTCTTCTGGGTCTTCTGGAAGACGGTCATATTTTTAAGTTAACATCATGTGACGGGTATCTAATTTTTTCTGTCGGAAGACGGTCAAAAATGGAGGATGGATCAACAAAGATAATTTGGAAAACTGTCAGAAAATATCTCTGGATCCGCCCCTGAAAATGCAGTACATTGTACAACGGGTGGTAATTTCCTGTTTGGAACATTGTAGTACATATCCTAATATGTACTCTTTTTTTATGTATTACCCGATATTGAGACAAGATTTCTTCCTAAAACGACAATATCTGAAACGCGAAATATTTATCCATGTTTAAGCAACCTACACGCAAACAAAAATAGGTAGCAAATCAAATGGTATTGAACAAGAAAGGTGGGGGTTAGTGCCTCTAATATTCTAAGAAAGAGAAATCTACAGTAAAGTACATCGGTGTAATATCAGTCAGTTTAGAGGGAGGAAAAAAAGTAATACTTGGAAATGAAAACAAGGCTACGCAATAAACATTGTGAAATCAAAGAAAAATATAAAAAACGAGAAGAAATACGAAAAGAAAGAAAAAAAAAAAAAACAAGTAGAACAAAAAGTACAACACAGTCATATTATAGCTGATACAAGATGTCAATTACGCGCCAACCTACCGCAGTCCTAAAATGTCTTCCACCGTCTGGAAAATAAAATAGGGTCATGATTCTGAGTGTAAACAGAGATTAAATAATATTATCATGGTGCCCTGAACAGCACGGGTACAACCTTGTGGTCAGCTATACCCCACAGTGTGTTTTGTCATCTATTTGTCACATTTTTGTATTGCGAGAGTTTCTATACATATTAATTTCACACCGAGAACATTTTTTAAAAGATTTGTAAAATGTTTGGTATTTTAGATGGCGAACAGTTGCATTTGGTATAGTTTAGAAGTACGATTCAGCTAGTCCAAATTCTAATTTCAAGAGAGGACCATTGGTGTCACTGTGATTTTTTTTCGGAAATCAAAGGGGGTCAGGATCCACCTGTACTGTAGATTACTGTAGTTTTCTTTTTTGTATTTGTTTCATTTTAATCATCCAGTACAGCTAGTTGAAGGGGCTTCATGTCAGATCTTTTATATTTTCTTTACCAGTACTTAGGCCTACTCCATTGAAAATGTAAAATATATACTGACAGTCAATGAAAACGCATCATTTATTTATCAAATAATATTTTAAGTTCCTTTGGCACATTAAGAAAATAACAGTTTTCGTGTGAAATATGACCCATTATTCAGTCACACAAGGTGAAATAAAGGTCAGAAAAGATCGTTTAAAAAAATCATTAAAATGCAAGGTCACATGATCAAATCTCTTTGGTCCTGCCCAGCCTCCAGCATGCCCAGGGCCCGCAGTCGCTCTTCCAGTGCCAGACGTGGCATCACAGAACTTTTTTGTCATGTGTCATACTGGATTTGGTGACTATATATATATACCTTAAATAGGCATAATTGATCACCATATATTGAACCTGATTAATTCACACCAATCAGGAAAAACACATGATTTTGTAACAGCTGATCACAAAATCAGGTGATCTGAAAATCACTGAAGCGGAAAATTTAAACATCCAAGTGGTCAGCCCACTCTCTTATGACCAAACAAGTGCACTTGTACTCGTTTATATGGTTGGAATCGATTCTCGGTAAAAGTACAAGAGTACAAAAGGTACAAGAAAGTTTTCTGATGCGTTTTCATTGACTGTCAGTATATATGCATTTTCAAAATATGTATATATGAGTTACCGTTGAGAAAGGAAAATGCCATAGATAATAGTTACTAAAGTCTGATGAAGATACGACTTTTGATTTCCAGTTAATGTGAACAGTGATCTTGGTCACTGATCTAAACATGTTTATGACATAATTTTTTCTAATTGAAATGCAATAAAGTACTGTAAAAGACTAGAAATTGTATTGTTGTAATAAAAAAATGCAGATACCTTACAGAGGGCAACAGATGGGAATAGATTTTGATTATAGTGTATGAAATAAAAAGTCTGATGAAGAGGTGTTAGGATAGGACTTTTTTTTTTTTTGAATGAATGTTTAAGTTATAAAGTATAGAATATATTTCAGTCTGTTTATTAAATTGTTTAACCAACTGGGTTTTTCTAGGATTTCAATAGCTTGACTTTTTTAAAATGAAAGATTGGTTTTATTCAAATTCGAAATATCTCAAACTTAAACAAGCATTATTTGCCATGATTATCCATGAAACTTTGTCTTCTTTTACAAACTTGTATTCTACTATTTAAAACTTGAGCACGAGGGTCAGTAAAAGAAAAAGAAAATTCAGAAAATACTCAAGGCATATTTTATTATCACAGATCATTGAAGTTATTTTTAAAAAATGTCTATTTAAAAGTGAATGAGATCATTAATGGCAGTGTATATTAATAAAAAAAAAGGAGATTCTGGTCACATTTTTTGCACTGTTGCAATGTATTAAATAGTAAGGCAGTAAGTATGTTCGTCTATATAAAAACACTTCTGATCCATAAGAAATTTCAATACAAAATATTTTTATAATTTTAAATCTTTTTTTAATCATAAACATGGCATAGTTCTGCAATGGGGGTATGAGGCTTCCATGAGTCTCTGTTTGATAAAAGTTCTTGCACTATTTCTGGAATTACATCACTTAGTAAAAGGTTCCACTGGCACCAGAGCACTGAGTTTTTTAAAACTTAACAAACTGTGTCTTCTCCTGCCTGTGAGCATCCTCTCTAGCCTCATTTGCTGAGAAAAGTAGGCAGTAACCATACACACAAACTGCCTTCAGTGTCTGGAACACAAACAAGTCCTCCACCAGTGCCACTCCTACCAGAGCAGCCCAGTTGTACACAGCGCTGTCACTCAGCTCTCCGCCATACACAATGCTGAGATATACTGCCACAGCCATGGAGACGCCCAGCAAAATGAATGCTGGATAGATCAAAAAGTGGGGCAAGTTTCCGCCACGTTTTCTGTTGACCATCATCTCCAGTGACTTCAGCTCAGTGTATGGCACCTCATCTGATGGTTCTGGAACATTTTGTGTGGAAATGAATTATTGCCAAAAGTATGTGGAAGTTTAACTAAAAAATGATGCAGGCTAATATTACCCCTGTTTAACATCACAATCACTGTTTTAATGATAATGAGGGCAAGGAAGCTTATGTTGAAATCAATGCTCTAAATATCTTCAAAATGTAAGCTGAAGCTGGATAACATGAAAATGCATTATCCTTTTTTTATATATTCATTCTTTTTTAAAATAATTTACTGAAATGACAGACATTGATGATACCAAAATGGACAATTACCTTCCCAAATATTTACTGCTACATCATGTGCATTGTCTTTCCTCTTGCTGTTGTCTAAAATTGCATTAAACAAGGGATATGTAAAGGGAAATATAAAAAGTTATTTGTTTGAGCCATATATTGCTACTGTTGAACATTAATTAGGAAACAGTAAATCAAAATTTTAGGATGTTTCATCATATATATATGATTACCTGGGACGAGAAAACTTGGGTTGAAGTGAGCAATGAGACTGTAAAAAGATGCAACATCTGCATTTCTGTAGCTGGAAATCTTCCCAGCATGGGATTTTGGGAATTCTGCCTGCATCTCCTTTTGCATATTTGAGTTTAGCCTAGGGTTGTTTGGAGGAGGAGCATATGTGTAGCTGGGCGTTTTCTGAAATATTGAAAATCATCCAATAATTGTTTCTGCTGACAGGTAAATATAGTCAAAATATTCCACAGATGGGGACATTTATTCTGGCAGTGGTTTGATGTTGCACTATAATACCTCAATATTAGTATAATGTCTTTTTATGTTCTTAGTATATGTATATGTGCTTATAAGTCAAGCCAAATATATTGTCAAACATTACAGGAATGATACAAGTGTCTGTTTTTAATTACAAGAAGGCAATACATGTATGTCTCAAAAGCAATCCATGATATCTGTACAGGCACATACATGCATGCACAAACTAAAAATAGAAAAAAAGTAATAAATACCTCTTTCTTGCTGTCCACATCTCCCATGGCAACCATATCTTCCTTGACAACCAAATTTTCCTTGGCAACGATTTCTTCAATCTGTGCCATAGCCTGGTGTTCAACAGTTGCACGTGCCAAATCATAGTCCTTCTCAAAGTCATAACCCACCTGTTTCATCATGGTCTCCACACTTCCATGCACAACTTGTTGGAACCCATCACTGATTGTGCAACTGAAAAAAAAAATCTTTCTTCAGTCAAGACATATAGTAAAAAAAAATTTAGTATTATTGGTAGAATAACGCTCTGACTATAATTACTAACTCCATTTACACACTCAGAACATGTGTCACATAAACAAGAAAATGTGAAATCATTATAATACTATTAATAGTCTACAAAATGAAACAAGTGTCCAGCCCAATACAAGTTGTCAGAATCAGTCATGGCTATGAGCAAGATCTGTAGTCAACTCCCAAAGCTAAAGACAAATTTAACTTTATTCCAAAATAACTGTGAAATGAGGAAACTTAAAATGAACACAAAATAAACTGTCTCCTTACATGTCATCATACTGAGGCTCATCTTCCAGGTTCTGCAGCACAGTGTCACCAGTGTCCTCTCTGTCATAGCACCTGATATTGTACATTGCTACATCATATATGCCATTCACAAGGAATGTTCCTATATTGACAAGGAGGCTGGAGAGGAAGATACCTCTATCAAGCTGAATGACACCAACAGCACTGAGAAGGGTACTGGTAAGCAGCATGTTTGCAAACATGTAGTTAAAGGTGCTGTTAAACCACAGAAGGACAGGGGCCAGCTTCAAGCTGGAACAGCGTGTCCAGCCATGACAAGACCACAAATACAGAAGGCAGGTTTGCAGTCCAAACCTGAAAAATATTTTAATAAATTAAAAAATGTATATCAAATATCAAAGTACGGACATTTTACATGAAAATTACTATGAGTACATTCCATGTTGAAGAAAAACTGAATACTGCATTAAGAATTCAGAATATGTATCATTATTATTATTATCTTTCATATTTTATTTGTTGATAACTTGTAAAAGCAGACATTTCAAAGTACATCAAATGCTTATTTATCAATTGTGAGAAAGTCTCCAACTTACCTGGAGCTCTTACAAGACTCCAAAGTGGTGTATCCCACTGTGAGGCATCCATTGCTGCTAAAGTGGGATTCACAGCCAGATACTGTATCATATACTGTTATGTCCAGCACATTCCTTCAATGAAAGAAAAATAATAATAAAAATTCACTCAAATTTCTTTATACAACACATTTAACAATCAATATTTCAAATAAATCTGGGCTTCCATCCATCTAAACTGAGAAGCTAGCTAACATTTTTTTTTCAAAAATACATAAGAGTATGTTAAATTGACATTGAACTCCATCTGAATATGTAAAAATATCTACTATAAATAACATAACAATATGAATATAACTTAAACTACAGATGCATCCAAGGTATTCAAGACACAAAGCATATTTCAGAACAATGACAAAAATCATCTTCATTTGATTTGCAGAACTTTCTTTATACAGGTCCAATAGTGTAAATATGTTTGTGATGTTCCAGTTTGTATTTTTAAAATTACCATTGAGCTCCTGGTCTATCACTGATGTACACCACAACCTTCTTCAGTTTTCCCAGGGACTCTGAGTTTAAAATAAAAAAGATTCACTATAATGATTAAATGTTAGTGTGTTGTTTTAGAGTACAACATGCATCAAATATAACAGAGTTGTAGTTTAATTCTGAAAATAAATTTAGTTAATACATAACAATACCATAAGAACCTTGGTGTTTGACAAATCACCAAGAATTCTTGCACTAACTCTCTCTGAACATGCTCTGCACTTAACTTTATGATAAAAAGTCAACATAACTTAGTTAACATGATACTTTAAGTAATAGTATTAAGTAATCAAATATAATATAGCCACTGACTGAGATGAACAGCAAACTGGGACCTGATGTTCCAGTTAAGACTGTACATGCTGAATTGAATGTAATAAAGTAAATGGCAGTTAGCTGCTGTTAGTTATACTGTTGAATCAATATTTGCAGAAAAAAAAATTATATGTGCTCCAAAATATTCAAGATACTTACCTTTTGTATACAAAAGAAACCATTTCTTCTGTCCTACCCCAAGGAAATTGTGCTTCCTCCCATGTTCATTCAGATTATATTCAGGAGATACCCCCTGGTCTCCTATCAACTGCAATCTGACTTTGGGTGTCTTTACTGCTACAAAACAACATATTTCTATAGTTTGGAATAAATTCAGTTAAATAACAACTTCAACAATTATATACAACTGTAAGACTCTTCATTGGCC
>NW_019774303.1:119359-130984 GCF_001039355.2 Lingula anatina
TCTCAGTTATTGGTACTTCTGTTTATATTCAGCCTGCGGCATATCACTGTTTTACGTAAAGATGGTTTAAAAGTTTGGTCGCTTCTTCGAACGAGATTCGTGGTGAAAGAACATAAGGCCACACTTTTTTATTTTTATGGATGACATCCTCTGGGGACCCCGAAATCGGTGTGAGAGGGTGAAAAAAAAAACATTCCCCAAAAAAAAAAATAAATAAATAATACTGCTTAAGTAAAGGAATGCTGTAAGTTTCTTGCTAAAAGGTAAAACAGTTTTCCACTTATCATGTTATTGGTGTTGGATACATGCTAAAAAAAAAAAAGCGAAAAACAGCCTTACTTTTGACAAAATGGCCCAATCATGCTGATTTTTTCGCTTGACCCACATTTTATTCATCAGTTTTGTAAGTTTCAAGCGAAAAGGTAAAACGGCTTTCCACTAATTGTGCTAACGGTGAAAGTGCATGGCGACGACGACAACGACAGACGCAGGTAACTGCTATATGTAGAGACACATCTGTGTTTGTACATAAAAGACTGCTGAGATGAGAAAAATATCAATAGATCAATTTTAAATTTCCAATTTGCATCATTTTGAGATGAACATAGTGAGAGATTGAAACTGCACTGATATGACTTTATTGCCATTTTCGACACTTTATTACACAATACAAGATAACAGATTAACTATTAGTAGTCCAAACAGACTGATTTTAAATCTTGACCTGTATTTTATGTATATTCATCAGTTCTGTAAGTTTGAAGACAAAATGTGAAATGGTTTTCATTTTATTAGTTTAACCATGGATTAAATATCCCGAAAAGAAAAAAAAAAAGCAAAAAAACAGCATAATTTTAAAAAAATGGTCTGAACAGGCTGATTTTCTAACTTGACCTGTATTTTATGAATATTCATCAGTTCTGACAAAAGGTAAAACAGTTTTATATATTTTATTTGTATAAGGGTGGATAAAATAGGCTTATCAGGCTGATTTTCGCATTTCACTTGTGTTTTTATGAATATTCATCAGTTCTATTTAAGCTAAAAGATAAAAGGTAAAACAGTTTTCATATTAGTTTACTGTTATATATAATAATGAAAGTTCACAATGATGACGACAGCATAAGCAAAGGCTATATGTACAAACACATCTGTCTGTACTAAAAAAAAAAGGTTAGATCATGCGGATTTTCAAATTCGACCTGTATTTTAAGAATATTCATCAGTTTGAAGAGAATAGGTCAATGTGTCTGTACATAAAAACTGACACCACTTCCAGTGTTGCACTTGACAAGCTCTACAAAATGCAATAAACAAGACATCTCTAGCATTTTCTCTAGTTCCAAAATAGGTGTAAGAGAGTTTTCAGTTTTGGCACCAAATGGCTACTTCTCCCATGGAAATGCACCGATTGACCTCAAACTTAAGAAGATGAAAAAAGACCGTAAAAGTAACTCTTCATTATAATATGACAGCTTAGGTCTGTGTAGTTTCTGAAAAAAGGCAAAAACAATTTTTTTTTTTGCAGAAAATTCCCATTTTTACAAAAATTTGGCCGGTTTGACATTGAAAAGATCATTTGCAACAATTGCTACTGGAATGAAAGCTACTAGTAAATAAGAAATGTTTGAAAAGAAGACTAAGAACAACATACATGGACAACATAAAATAATAAACAGGTCAAAAAAAAGTATAGTTCAAGTATTTGAGAGATGTGGTGATCCATGACAGCCAACCTGCTATGAGTGGATGGCACCCAGTGATGATGAAGTACACTCAATTTATAGAGCAATTTTGGGTAAATAGTTTTAAGGCCCAGATCTCAAAACAAGGATGACTTTTATTGTCAGTTATCAATTTCTGTATTCTTATCTTAGTTATGCCAAAAGATTTTACTTTGTGCAAAACAGGCAGCAACCAGCACCCCCCCCCCCCAAAAAAGGAAAAAGTACAAATAGCAATAAGATTATATCACAAAGTGTTACGTCTACCTCTTTCACAATATTTTTAAAGAATTACTCTGTTCAGAAAAATTATAGTGTTACTTCCTTACCTTATGTGAGGGATTTTTTTCAATTCCTCCTTCAAAAACTTGTGCAAACTTGCAGATTTCCCTTTCACCATACTAAAAGGCACCTTGAGAACCTCTGTGTATCCTGCTTGATATAGGAATTTTTTGTCAGCCTTTGCTTCACCTGGTGAATAAAGAAAACCAAATCAATGTTAACATAAAACATATTTCAATGTCTTACTGAAAGGAAATGTGTGCCTGAATATACTGAAAAATTAACATTTACACAAAGAAAACCTATTCATGTCAAAACTTTATCACATAGACGTATAACACATTCAAATTTAGATGGCCTCTGTTTAAAGCGTGAAATAATGTACTGTTACCTGGGAAATATATACCACAACATGTTGAGATTAAGACTCTGTTCACAGCCGTCTCTACATACAACAACCACATTTTTAACTCACCAGTTAACACTGGCTTGTTGATAAAAAAATCTTCATCATGAAGAATCCACACTGCTATTCTTCTCCATCTTTCTGGCAAGGCAGACATGTTTTCCATTTTGAGGAATCCATTTTCATCAAAGACCCTGGGCACCAGCTTCATGTCTACAGGCTCATTTAATTCATTCAAACAGAACTCCACAATAGGACGATATATGGGAAGTACTGGCGTGACTCTTGCCATGTGGGGACCACCAAGAATCGTCTGTACAGCCTCTAAAACAGCCTTCTTTGAGGAATGCTGACATATATTTTTCAATTTCTCTGCAAAGTATTGAATACCATCTGCTTTGTAAAGGCTTGGTGGAATCTTCTTAACATACTTGTCAATTTGCTCTATTTCTAACCTTCCACACAACTCCACAATCCTTATACATGCATTCCCTTTTGGCTTCATGACATTTAATGATTCCTCCTTCATCAGACCAGACTGGAAACAACTATCAAGTATTCCACTGAAGAGTTCATAATAGCCATGATGGCACATCAAATCACAAGAAATGGAAAGCAATTTGAAAGGGGGAATATTTCTCCCTTGGTTTTGCACTAAATCAACCACTTTTTTTAAAAAAGCAATATCTGTATTGCAATCCATTAGTAGGTAAGCATGAACTAAACTATGACCACCGTCCCCATCGATATCTTGTGCATTAGCCACAAAGTTCTCAGCAACTTTCAACAGCATTTCATGATCAGAATAATTCATTACACTAAATTCCCATGTAATACCAATTTGCTGTCTCAATGGCAACAAAGATGCGTGCTTCTTAAATATCTCAGCAAGTTCTGTAACATATTGTACATCCATGAAACCTTTATTCAACTTCTGCTTTTGGGCTAAGCCCAACATCCACTTAATGCACAGAAATGCACGTATCTTGTATTCTTCAGTTCCATCACAAAGCAGAATCTCCAACCCCTTCCATAAAATGTCAGAGGGCACCAAATATTCAACATTTTTACAGAGGCTGACATACCTGTACACTTCTCTCGGCTCAGAGAATTCACTGTCGAATTTCAGCTCCTGTAAAAAATGTCTTACATCATTTTCATCCACCCATTTTCCTCCCAGTTCACAAGAATAGTGTGTTGCAGATTTTAGAACACTAACAAGCCAGTGAATTTCTTTGCCTCCAAGTTCTTTCCTCTCTAGCTCTGCCTCACTCATCAAGTGCTTCAAGAAAATCCTTATCTGCTCTTCAAGGTAATTCTGCTTGTGTAGTACAGACAGACGTAACCATCGGTGGCAGGCATCTATCCTAATCTTAACATGCCATTCGGACCATACCTGTGACATGTGTCTCTCCAGTTCCTTATAAAACTGAAGGATTTCTGGAGATGGCTGAATTAAAACCCCAACTAACAACAATCCGATTAACTGACGTGGAAAACTTTCCTCCATCAAACCTTTGTCGAGGATGGTCAGCAGGGCTGATGATAACCTGTCATCTTGTAGAAGATGAGTGTTTTGATATGTTGGCGAATCCCTCAAACATTTAAGACTAACAGCATATATATACGGTAGAAGTCCGCCAAGGTCCTTTTCAGCTTCACGAGCTTCGTTCTCGTAATCACTAATAATCTCCGCTTCGCTCCTTCCATCTTGCAAAAGGTACTCCTTCGCCTCTCTTTCCAAATGATCTTGGTTGCGTCTGATGATGATGACGTTATATTCATTTTCCGTTAGTTTTTTTGTAGAGTATGACAGCTCTGTCCCAGTAGTAAGTCTCCCCATCGTCCAACCCCATATCTTGTGAGGGCTTCGCCTTCGGAGTTGAGAGACGGCACATGTAAATCGCAGCGATTGATGGCATTGTGAGGGTTGTGCCAAACACTGAGTTATTCTACCAACAAAACTGTGTCGACTACAACTTCGGTAGACATATCTCAGTGCCGAATAAAACATGATTACATGATTAAAATGTTCCCAGTACTGAACACGTCCATGGCCTCCACCTCGACCACGAGGCAGTTGAGGCAAGCTCGCATTTGTAGAAACGGCAGGTCAGGTCACAAAATGGCGGAAAACGGCATTTCAGGCTACAAGAAAAAATGACATAAAAAGCGGAACCTTGTACTAGGGAATAAACACCCCTTTCAACGCAATTTGACGTGAACAGCCAAAACCCATATCTTTTATNCACGAGGTCCGTTCTCGTAATCACTAATAATCTCCGCTTCGCTCATTCCATCTTGCATAAGGTACTCCTTCGCCTCTCTTTCCAAATAAACTTGTCTGCGTCTGATGAAGTAGATCAATTCATCTTCCTTGATTTTTTTTGTAGAATATGACAGCTCTGTCCCAGTGGTAAGTCTCCCCATCGTCCAACCCCACATCATGTGAGGGCTTCGCCTTCGGAGTTGAGAGACGGCACATGTAAATCGCAGCGATTGATGGCATTGTGAGGGTTGTGCCAAACACTGAGTTATTCTACCAACAAAACTGTGTCGACTACAACTTCGGTAGACATATCTCAGTGCCGAATAAATCATGATTACATGATTAAAATGTTCCCAGTACTGAACACGTCCATGGCCTCCACCTCGAGCGGTTGAGGCAAGCTCGCATTTGTAGAAACGGCAGGTCAGGTCACAAAATGGCGGAAAACGGCATTTCAGGCTACAAGAAATAATGACATAAAAAGCGGAACCTTATACTAGGGAATAAACACCCCTTTCAACGCAATATGACGTGAACAGCCAAAACCCATATCTTTTATATCATGTTACCTTTTCTTGAGCATCTTCCCGGCCTATAAGGACACGAGTTCTTGTAAAAACTTAAAGGGATAAGAACTGTTCATTTTGGCCAAAAAATGAATTTTGCTGGGGTAAACAACAATTTTCCCAGTCTTACTAATGGTAAATGAATACATTCCGACATTCAAAGTTAGTCCGTGTTTTTTCCTTAAAAGTTTAGTTTTTTTTTATATTCTCTTAAGCATAAGAGATTATTACAGAGTTTAGCCTTCTATGGAGGTCACTTGGTGTGATGGCAAGCACAAATCCCAGAATAATTGCGTTAACTGCCGTTTTTTGTGGTAAAAAAGAATTTATTACATTTCTATGAGTTGTTTACAATGTATTTATTATGAAATATAGATATCATGCGAACAGTTGTTATCCCTTTAAAGTAGGTCCTACATGCTGAAGCCACAAGATAATAATGAATATGACTCTTGTTAATTACATGTATGTGGACTTTTCTTTTAACAACAACAATTTCTACATAGAATTGACGTCATCTCTCAGCTGGCCTATGGTAGAAATTAAAAATAAATATAATTTATATATATATATAGAATTAACGTCATCTCTCAGCTGGCCTATGGTAGAAATTAAAGATAAATATATATATATATAGATTTGACGTCAACACTCAGCTGGCTCTGGTACAAAGTAATGTTGTGAAGGCATTATTAATTGACAAAAAAAAATGTCACTTTTAGTTGGAAAAGGCGTCTTTTAAAAAAGAATTTGTCAGTGGGGATTTTGGGGGATAGTGAAGAAACAATTAAAACTGACAGCTCATCAAAGGGATACCTGGATAAATGAGACCGTTTATCCCATTTCTACCTGCGGATGTGCCTTCATTAAGGTTAGCAACATGATTAACGGGGGGAGGGGGGAGGTTAAAACAACAAAGAGTGTCAGTAAGTTCATCAAACGGATACCTGGATAAATGAGATTATCTGTTATCCCTATCTCTACCTGGTGAACATTTTGATCTAAGGCAGGCATTTATAATTTTTCTCAGTGTCACATTGTTCATTTTCAGAATTATATTCATTGCCGGGGTCGGTTGTCAAGGGGTTAATTGTCCGAGGGGGGGATTATCCCGGGGAGGGGTGGGGGGGGGGGGTCCNAAATATATATATATATAGATTTGACGTCAACACTCAGCTGGCTCTGGTACAAAGTAATGTTGTGAAGGCATTATTAATTGACAAAAAAAAATGTCACTTTTAGTTGGAAAAGGCGTCTTTTAAAAAAGAATTTGTCAGTGGGGATTTTGGGGGATAGTGAAGAAACAATTAAAACTGACAGCTCATCAAAGGGATACCTGGATAAATGAGACCGTTTATCCCATTTCTACCTGCGGATGTGCCTTCATTAAGGTTAGCAACATGATTAACGGGGGGAGGGGGGAGGTTAAAACAACAAAGAGTGTCAGTAAGTTCATCAAACGGATACCTGGATAAATGAGATTATCTGTTATCCCTATCTCTACCTGGTGAACATTTTGATCTAAGGCAGGCATTTATAATTTTTCTCAGTGTCACATTGTTCATTTTCAGAATTATATTCATTGCCGGGGTCGGTTGTCAAGGGGTTAATTGTCCGAGGGGGGGATTATCCCGGGGAGGGGTGGGGGTGGGGGGGTCCTGATACCTGCGACCACATCGCATCCAGCCACCTAGCGCGTTCAAATATTTTTTCAATTTGTCATCATTTTCTCGAATCCCTTAATTAATATGTACAGTTAGCAATTATTGATAATCTCACACAAAGTGATTGTGGCTTCAAAATACATTTATTTAAGACATATAAAACAAAATACGTATCTAAGCTCACATATAACATGGCACCGACAACAGACAAGATTGGCCACTCACAGGCCAGCATAATGTTATAATTATGATATTTATTCTTGCAAATAAAAGTTAGATTTTACATGCACTATAGAAGAATGATAAAAGTAACTAAAACACATTATGACATTATCCACTAACAACAAAAAGAAGATTTAACTGAATAAATTATGAAATCAATCTGCTCTTTAAAATAGTTCAATAACATAAAATAGGAATTCAATAATTAGAACATAAGATAAATCATATAAAAATTCTGAGGGTGTCTTGGGGAATGTGAATATTCTATAACTTTTGGTATAATAAATGATTTGTTCTATGATCTTCCATACATGCTCTTTAATACACATACATACATAATATTTAACTACTTAAATCATCGCGCTGTTTTGCACAGGAATGGAATTTGTCTCTTTAAGGCCGGGGTTAACGGGGTGTTTGGATACAGTATCTTAAATATGTAGTGATACATATAGGTAGGACACAAAAATATTCTAGTAGAAAACAAAATAATTCTCATTAATTGCAATTAATATAACAAAAAATCCACATTTGTATGTTTATGTCAGACGAAATGCCACAGTTACAATCTACACGTGTTTGCAGGGACACTCTTTTTTTTGTCAATTCCCTTTCCATTAAAAGGAAGATTTTTTACTCTCTTATCTCGCAGAACCCGAAGTTAAAATTGTTTTCGGTTGATACAAATTGAAATACAGGGTGTCCCAGTATAAACGTAACCCAAAAATGTGAACGCCGTTTATTTTCTGTTTACAAATTATATACAATTCATATATATCTGAAAACTGCAGAAGTTAGCAAATCTACTGCTACAGACAACATGTCACGTGCTCTACTGACAAAGATTTTGTCGTCATTTATAGAAAATACTCCAAATGTGCTCTGTTTTAAATTGTCTTTCAATTCAAAATGTAGTTTTATTAAGTAGTAAACATTAGAATGTCAATTCGAGGACTAGCGAAAACGTTCTTCAAATGTGTAAAGTGTATTGAACGAAACTAATCTGGGCACTCAGTCGTATGTATGCAGTCACAGACTACATATTCCTCCGTTTAAATCGCACCGCACGCACAGTCTGTTCTCACGTGGTCTTCTGCCCCACCTGTCCATCAATCATCACTGTACTAAATATAAACATATCAATCATACACTGTAAATGTACAAAGTTCATTAAGTTTCCTGTTATAACCTCTCAGCAAAATTGAACTAAATGTAACGTACACCATCCCTCCAAGGAAAATTTCAAATTTTATATTAAAAGAAAGGGAAAAAAAACAAGGGCAATTACAAAAGATCTCATGTTGTGGGATCTTTCAATTTTTGATTTAAGCTTTCAAGACAATTATTTTTAGATAAGACAAAAAGAAGATATCCTCCAACAGAAGTAAATGTTACTGCAAATAAAAGTACTAAGGACTAAGTCGGTTATAAAAACTTTATTTAACTGGGGCCTACCAAAAGTCGCTTTGTATACATGTATGTGTGGATNAAGAAAATGATCATATCAGCGTCTTCTGTCATTTATCGCTGTCTTCACTAGCACAATATGATGAAATTCATGGACACCGTCACAATCATGTTGAGATAGACTATGAGGTCAAATACATTAGCATTAACCCCGTGTAACTCAACTTCCTCTATTCTCCCGGACAATTACATACCTTTCATCATTGACAATTGCCAGAGAGGGAGATTCCCACGCATGCCCTACGTCTCCCACCCCGACACACACACACACACACACACACACACACACACACACACACACACAAAAATTATTTTGGAAAGTAACGCCTCGGTTAGAAATGTGTTGTTAGCAGTTTGCTAAGAAAATAGTTTGACTATACAAAATGATATAGAAAAATAAAACCGGCAGTTTAGAACTTTATTATATTCCAATTCAAGTCTTTCAATGTTTCAAGAATTTCATCGGCTGTTTTACAACTTGGTCATACTAACAGCCTGTTTCAATCAATAATTAAAACAAGTTCACATTTGTGCTCCAGTATTTCATACTCCATTGTGTGGCTCTCGTCGGGGATTCAGCTTATTGCACACCTCAGGTAGAGGTGACACTCACGTCGTAAGCCCAACTTACTGGAACATTTTTGAAATATTGTTGAGATTTCTTTGTGAAGTCCCAAATATCTCATTTCGAAAAAAAATCATTTTCTAATTAAAAAAATTATCATTCTGTTCTTCAATCCGCAATCTGTACTACTCTTGTTTAGCCCATTGCCTATGGAGACAGTTATGCAAAAGCACTAACACCCCATTTCCATAGATTTTAGATCGATCTATCCCTGTGGGGAGTCTCACTAGATTACTGTCAGCTTAGCCGGCTTAAGCGTCTGTCCCGCCTCCTGAAAGCTGTAAGGTGGTAATAAACTATGGTGCGCGCTCGGCTGACTGCAATTTAGCTTGAACCCCCAGGGAGTTAGGTCGATCTAAATCTTAATCCCTGGATCGATCTTAATCTCTGGGAATACACCCTAAATCTCATTCATTAGCACTTCTGTCTTATGTTTTCTGATGTATTCTGGATAATTGCGCAAATAGGCCCTAGTGCATATATGAAAATGTGCAACATTTCGTGCAAGTCGGCAAACATACTTGATGTGATAATCGCCGACATTTTGTGTAGTTCAAAAATAGCAAACTTTTACTTCTTGTAAATTCTGTCGACACTGCGTAGGGATTTTACGTCGTTTTTTTCACGCGCCATTACGTTGTGTGCAAAAACGCTAATTTCAATGAAAAATGCCGATAATTTCTTTCTCCTTTATTTTTTTTTAAATTTCTATTTCAAGACATGATAAAAGAGTATGTAAGCTTCAATTTTATTAATTGGGGCAACATTTCAGAGGAAGAATTTGATAGAGTAAATCAGCGCTAAATTATAATGTCACGATGATTTTCTAGCATAACGTCAGCATAACATTTGCTGGAACTTATTTTAATTTTAGTTCCTTTCGTAGCGTTGACGCTTTGCCAGTTAATTTTCTAGTGCTGCGTTTTTAGTAATGTCGCTCTTTCTCAATAGACGTCATCTTTGAATTCAAAGTCCATCTTTGTGAATTACTATACTTGAAACATACGGTAGTTATATAAGTAGAAAAGATAAATCTGAACAGGGTATTTAGAGACAAAAGTTGTAAAAGTTTGTATAACCTGGTGTGTTAAAGTTAAAGGACAACAGTGAACACCCGAACGCACTCAAAACTCAATTTCCCCCGACTCTCCCAAACCTTTTATACCATCATCATACGTCCACCCGTAAATATTTGTGCCGTTTTATTTCAACATATTTCCTTTTAATCCAACTTTCTCTATTGAAGGGTTCGTAGACATCTAATTTAAACTAAAATATCATATTGTTATTTCCAATGGCTTATTAGGTAATTTCTTTCTGAACTTTTTATCCCCCCTCCCCGCCTCGCGTTATGTCTTCACTAACACAATGGGCTGATATTTTGTGGAGTCCGTCACAATCATGGTTGAGACAGCATCAGAATCAAAACACCGCAGTCACTATCGTAAGGTCTAGTTGGTCAAACATAGCAAAAACTGCTCAGATATTCAAATCAGTGAACCATATTTAGTCATATCAAGAAAGCCAGTGACCTACATGATGTCGTTTCAATTTGGGGTTGATAAGGATCTGAAGTTAATTTTCGTCTGGCATTTTTTTAAAATATACTGAACATAAACGTCGTCCAATGTATTTTTAATGTTGTAAAGTACAAATGAAGTTCCATCCGTAAAATATTGGTGAGAGTTGAAAAGGAAAGGCGGTCACTTCAGCCTGCCACCTCCCCCTACCATGAATGTAATGGGATGGACAGCCTGGAAGGAGACGTCACTGCCTCAGTGCTGAGTGATCAGGAAGTGGAGCGAAGGCGGCTTAGATATTAAGTATACGAATATCGTAATTTCAGCCATATCAATATAACGTTTTAAGAAACCAATGTTAGGTATTTGGTGATAAGTTAATTGTGATTTATTTTTGAAAAGCTTAAAAGTGGTTTTGATCATTTCCCAACATTTTCCCCACGTACCATTTATTTCCTCCTTCACTTCATCTCATCACGTCTCATAAAACAAAGGAAAATGCAGTTGCACTTCATGTTCAGTATTTTGAACTTCGTCGGTAGAAATAGTAGTGGCAGTGAAAGTTTACCGTGAGAAATGGCCAAGGAGGGGAAAATGCTGTGGAATGCATTGTGAGAGTCTGGCTATTGGCATGTTGATATTTTCACGTACCCTGTAGTGAGCGGTTGGTAGTGGAATTTTAGAATTTGATAAAAGTGTAGTAACAAACGTCCATTTCCGAAGTAAACAACATAATAATAAATAAATTCAAGTATTAGGGAGTTATAGCAGTATACAGTAATACTTCCATTTCGAATATTGGCAAGATTTCATAAATTAATATATAAGATTTCATTTCATTAAAATGTGTGAGCTAAATTGAAGTTGTATTGATTTCTGC
>NW_019774303.1:146492-167217 GCF_001039355.2 Lingula anatina
GGGTAGACGTGATGCTGCACACATTCAGGATACATGGGCCATGTTGTTTACAGATGAAGAATTACAGAGAAGATTCAGTAACATCAGTATGGTAGTGGAATTTTTTTTAGTGACTGCCATGTCTTCAGCAGTCTGTGAACGTGGATTCAGTGCAGTGAAGAGAGTGAAAACAGATAAGCGGGAGAGTTTGGCCACCAGCATGTTAGATAACCTTCTTCTCATTTCCATTGAGGGTGAATCATATGAGGCATTTGATGCAGACAAGGTGTATGACAGGTGACTGCATGGAGGTCAGAGACGCCGTCGCGTCAATGATGATTGTGATGGGTGACTCTTCTAGAAGCTATGAAATTTGACAAGAAAGGATGACAATATTTGTACTCATTATTCTCTTTATATTCTGTATTGCAGATTTGAACCATAGTCTCAGGCAATATCTCAGACATATCCAAGACTATCATTACATTTCAGATATTTCACAGAATAGAAACCCCAAACACCAGAATAAAATTGAAATGAAGAAAGACATAAACACTGTTTATTTTTTGCTTGGTAAAATTCGGCAAGTGAGTTTCCAGTTCGGGCAAGTATGGTAGAGCCCTACCAAAGCATAACAACATATATCCCACTAAAAAAGATGTTAGCTCTGTTTCCCAAAACCTATCACTGTTACCACCCTCTTTAAATCTTCTTCTGAAGTCAATAATCAAAAGCAAAAATGCTGACATCAGATGTGCTGCTATATATATTGGGCAGGCGATAATGAGCTCAGCATTCCCACGTGCTTCCCTGACTAACCTGCATACCGAAGGATTTCAAAATCAAATAAAATATCCCATGACCATTTTACTCAGGCAATGAGACCATAAAACCAAATGTTTGTGCTCAAGAAACAATGAAAATTACAGACTTAATAACATCTGTCCAAAGCTGGGGCATTATGGAGTCATGAACATACAGATCAGAGTTATGAGACTATACTACTCTAACAGTAAAAATTGTAAAAACTTAACCTCAAGTTTTGTAAACAACTTTTATCATCAAAGTATGCAGGCAGAGGAGAGACTGGAAGAATTCTTGCTCACATAAAGTATAAAATACAATTAATAAAATTTTGGCTTAAAATATAACACTTGGATGATAACAACCTACTTAAACAAGCAAACCTACAGATGAATTACAATATTACAAATTACTCTCAACAAAAAGCTTGTCAAATCTGAAAGATGATTACTTCCCTATTCGAAACGGATTTGGAGATGTATGGTTAAAACAGAATCCTCACAAAAAATTCCTTAGCACATTCAAAAAACACATCATCAGTGGCTTCATACAAAACTTGCACAGTTAACTTGTGGACAAATCTAAATCCAGCATCTACTGCCAATTCAAAAATACATTTAAAAAAGAAAAAATATCTGGACGTTGTTCAAGATGATGAAAAAAGAAAAAGCCTTAGTTGTTTTCACACAAACTCCACATTGAAATAGGCAGATACACTAAAACCACTCCTGATGCACAAACACATTTACATTGCTGCTTTAATTTGATATACTCAGGAAATACTGTAGCATCATATCAAACTGCTAACAATATCATAAAATAATCAAATCATGCTGATTTTCTAGAGGAATTCAAAACAAAAATACAGTTTATCAGTTTTAGGGTAAACAACAGATGTGTCACAAAGTGCTGACTATGGCAATGACACTGAACAGACACAGTGATCAGAATATAGACAGACTGAAAGTGTCTGTATATAATAAATATGTGATAAAATTTGCAATTATAACTTAATGCACTCGCAATAACAGAGACCATTTATAACACATCATATCTGACCTGAAATATAAATTCACATCTAAACATTTTCAATGACCTCTTGGTCTCTTCAGCTATGGCATATTGTCTACCACAATCTCACTGTATATGCTACCTCTACTAGTACTGTAAAAGTTTCCATGCATATGAGGAAAATTATTATAACACATTACAACTGAGCTGAAATATCAATTCACTCTTAAACATTTCTAATGTGTCTATTCATCTTCAGTGATAAGAGTATTGTCCAACACAATCTCCTTGCTTTATATACCCTGCCTCTATAGTTTCCATGCATATGGGAGAAATTGATTCTTTGTGTTACCTGGAACCCACATTTGTTGTGTAATTGTACTGTTCCATATAACTGGCTCCACAGGATCTGCTGTGTTTGGAAGTCTTGTTCTGGGTGGTTCTGGCAGCACTCTCTCTCACTCAGGATAAAACTGACCTCTTGGTCTGCCCGCAGCTCTTTATAGAATTCCAGAAGTGCTAAAAATATAGATGAAATGAGTATAACAGTTTGCAGTGCAACTGGATCATCTCTTCATTATAGTGCAAACTATTATTAGGAACCATTTAATGATACACTATTCATATATAGGATGCTTTTGTAAAATGCATAAATTCATTCTTGCATCATACTTGATATTTATTTCTGAATAATGCTCACATGTGATGGTGATCAAATTAAAATGTGTTTATTTTGTGTTTTGTATGTACAAGATGAATTGGTTCAAATTCTTAACAAATGACAGGTGTGATTAATAAAAACAATTAATGACCATAAAATTTAAATTTATATTACAGTCAAAGCAGTGAAACATTAATTTTATTCATAATAATCCATGCATTCCACATTGAAATAATCATTCCCCCCCCCCCCCCCAAAAAAGTTACAATTTTGTGTCTCTACACAAAAGAAAGAGGGGAAATGAATTACCTATCAATCTTTACTTGTTTAAAAAAAACAAACAAAAAAACAGCCATACATTTTGTCTACTATTTCCAAGAGGTCCAGTTATCTGTTTACAATGGTTGTCCGGTCTCTGGCTGTTCATTCATCCTAAAACTTGCCACATCCCGTGTCTTGCACAACTGGGTGAGATGAAGATGTTCCTGTTGCTGCCTTTTTATGTCTGCTTCATATAAAATACATGTCCCCCATGTTCAGCCCCATGTAAAGTCAGTTCACCTAGAAGAAACCATGCTGTATGGAGACTGGGGCTGGAAAAAGAGAGAAGATTATATTAATGAAGTAACATATATTATCTTAATAAAAAGACAGAACCATGACAGTCCACAAGAGCCAGAAGATTAATTAACCTACAATATACCAAATGTCCACCTAATATGACAGACATCACAGTGATGGTGACTGAACAGAGATAAGTTTTAAATGTCTTTTGGAGGCTGCAGNCACATTGCAATATTGAAATATTTGTTTTGGTTAATTCTCACTCTTCTGATGATCAGTTTCCCATACACTTGACACTTAAAAAAAGACTCAGATAACTGATCAGCTTATCACAGATTTTTATTTTTGTTAAGGCCACACTTTTTTATTTTTATGGATGACATCCTCTGGGGACCCCGAAATCGGTGCGAGAGGGCGAAAAAAAAAAAAAAAAACAGTCTAAAAAAAAAATGCTGCTTAAGTAAAGGAATGCTGTCAGTACACAGCTGGAAACACAAATTTACCACAGAAACACGCATCAAACTAACAATATGTCTTTATCCATGCTCTCAAAAGATTAAAGCATTGTGAATACTTCGTAGAAAGGTTAAAAAAGTCATGAATAGACGGGCCCGTAGCCAGGGGGTTCGAAAGAACCACCAAAGAACCACCCCTTTTGTTGGGAAAAGGTCCACTCTGGGTAAAATTTGATCTAGATACATTAAGTTTTTATGGAAAATTGTCCACTTTTTCAAAAAAAGACCCCCCCCCCCTTTTGCAATTGCTGGCTACGGGCCTGATAGACATGCTGCATATTACCCAATCTATTTAAGGTTATTTCATGCATTTTGTTGGTATAACAATCAATAAAACAAATATCAAACAAACAGCATGTCTTTATTTGTACTCTCAGAATATTAAAGCAGAAATGAAATGTTAAAAAATGATGCAAAGATATGCTTAATACTACCAATACTATAAAAGGTCATTCGGTCGATGCCATTTGGTCTACTTTGACTCACAAGAAGCAGCCAAACTGTCGGGTGGCCTGACCGACCTACAGCCCACCAAATACCTCGACGCCCTGTCGACCCTTTTTTTTCACTACAAAAAAAAACCTGGTATGTGTTGCTTTGGACAGAATATCACTGAAATTTTCCGGGCGATAATTGCTGGCCGCCGCCAGCCTTTCGCATAATTGTAAAAAAGTGGATATCTCCATGCCCAATATCAATGGCATAACAATCCAAAACGACGGCCCCGTTCTCTTTATGACTTTATATAATTAATTGTCCTGTAATTTGAAAGTAATCCTAGAGATGAATTTGATGGCAAAGCGGGCATATTTCCACGTGGCAGTAATACGCATGCGCAGAAAGCACATTTTCCGGCGTTTGCGACAACCGACTTCGATGGGGGGGGGGGGGATGATTTTTTTTTTTTTTTTTTTTTTTTTGAAAACGGACGAAAATCGGTGCGCGCGCAGGATGTCATCCATAAAATTAAAAAAGTGTGGCCTAAGCATCATTTGTACAAATTTCAGAAATATTGGACCAGATTTGACAAAATTATTAGCGTTTAACTATTTCAAGTCCTGCAATTTCCCAGTCTTTTCAATGTAATTTTTAGTTTTCCCAGATATATTGTCTTAAAAAACACTTTTCATTAGTCACAGTCAACTGATCAGCTTATCACATATTTTCATTGTTGTTAAGCATCATTTGTACAAATTTCAGAAATATAAGACCAGATTTGACAAAATTATTAACATTTAACTATTTTAAGTCACTGAATTTGCTAGTCTTTTCAATGTAATTTTCAGTTCTTTCAATTACATTGTTGTTTTTCCAGAGTACCCTTACCATGACAAAGCAGGCAGTGAAAGACAGCACCAAGAGCAGCACTATGTCTTATCCATGTGTAAAGTACACGATATTTGGCAAGATTTAGGACATTGTCAGATATTGTGATAACAACAACCCCTTCCAGAAACCCATTGTAAGGAGTAATCTGCATGTAGGATTGGTAGTAAGGAGAATATTTGTATAGGTATATATACTGTTTTCCCGATGACAGTTACAGGTAATTTGCAACCTCTTACACAAACAACCTCAAATCATCAACAACCTCAATCACATTTGCTGTTTTCTTTCAGAGTAAATAATACATTGCAATATTGAAATATTTGTTTTTGTTAATTCTCACTCTTCTGATGATCAATTTCAAAAAAAAAATTACACTTAAGAAAAGTCAGACAACTTATCAGCTTATCACAGTTTTTTATTGTTGTAAAGCTTAATTTGTACAAATATCAGAAACATTGGACTAGATTTGACTAGTCTTTTCTGTGTTATTTTCAGTCTTTCTCTTGGTTTTTTTTTTCCAGAGTATCCTTTCCATACTCTCCCTGTCTGTGGATGGCTAATTCATATTGAAAAAGAAGGTTTTTACAAGAACAGTTGCACAGCCACTATGATTGTAGTGACATCTGTGTCTGTACATATCCAAAAATTAATACACAAATAATTACATAAATGAATTTATATATCAATCTATATGTATTCTGTATTTTGTGGATAGTTCAAGTGAAAAAGAAAAGGAAACTTAGGTGAAAAATGTAAAGGCATTTAAGTTTTAATTACAGTTAATCTAAATTGCTTCACAGTTCAGACAACAGTATGTAATATCAACAAAACATAAACATACCTAAACTTCAAAGGCATGCAAACTTTATTAAGTAATACCGTTCACAAAAAAAAAAGTTTTTCTGACTAACAAAATAATATAAATGCAAAATTTGTAAAGTTAATGATGAAATCATACATAACTGACTAAAAAAGTTTATATAATCACTGTCAGGTTGAAATTGAAACATTTTGTTTTTCATTTTTCAGGCAATTGAGAAGTTGGCAAGCACGACTGCACCAAATTCTTTCACAGCAAATATAAAAACCCAGATTAAGTTCAACTTAATTCGTGCATTATAATTATGATAACTGCTGTTTTGGTGGTATAGTAGTATTTATTACATTTTTGAGTTGTTTACAAAGTATTTATTGGAAAGTATAATTTATTGGAAAGTATGATTTGTTATCCCTTGACAATATTCTTAGCATTTTTATAAGCTTCATGACTTTTATTGCCAGAAAACTCCATTCTGGTGGACTTTATTATTTAATAAAGGTGGCTGCCATGAGCTCAATGAAGAATGCAGAAAAGGGAAACATCATATTCCATTTAAAATTTCAATCAGTGCCATCAACTGGCTTACGTAATCAGGAATCTATAAAAAGTAAAGTCATCCTTTCAGACCAAATATTTTCATTTGTCAGTTTATACTAATGATAACTATATGAGTATGGCAAATTACCTAAAAAGTAACTGTCACGATAGTAAGACTTAAATCTTTATTCCTGGCAAGTGAATTGTGCAGAAATTTAAAATTGTTCTGTTGATGTTTTTTTTTTTTTTTTTTTTTTTTNAAAGAGTATTTCTTGTTTCTGAGTTTGTACATGCAGTATTATGTATGTTCTTCATTATTTCACTGTAATAAAGGATGTTCTTTGGGGAAAAATGTATGTTGAATTGTTGCTCTTTTTTCCTTTAATCTTTTTCCTTTCACTTAACTTTTTAGAAAGAAAAACTTCAATAAATGTTATGAAAAAATGGAATCATATCAGTAAGTACATTTTCCAATTAAAAATATACAAATTTAAAAATTCTGATTACCTCCAAGTTAATGGATTATGGTTTCTTTTATGAAATGCTTTGCTAAAAGATCATTTCTATAATTAAATAGTATTTTTGATAACAGATAACTGTGCATGCTTTTTCTGTAGATTTGTGCTGTGTCTGCTCCAATCAGTTTACTTCAAATAATATTAAATACTTTTAAACAATTTTATTTCATTTTTTTTTCTTGGTGTGAGGAGCCTTTTTATATAAATTGTTATTATTATATTTTTCAAATTTGCTTACAGTACATTTAAATGACCCCAAAAATGTCAGTTGTTAGTCTTCCTGTAAAATTTCCACTGTAATTTCTCTTACAAGCATTTATTTTAGACACACTTACAATATTGTATCAGTGTTTGGTCGTTTTTGCTCATTTTTATTTATTTCCTAGTTTTTCCCTTTCGTTTTTGATCTTTTCCTTACGTCATCCCGATTACTCACTGCATAGGTGACTCCTACTAAAGCTGCTAAACGATAGTTAATTACCCCCTAACAGCTTCAGTTGGCGTTGCAGATATCAGAGCTGAAAGCAATTTAGCGAGTAACCCCTCGGAGATGTGCCGAGCCTGCGAGATCGATCTAGGTATGGGAACGGGTTTTAGGAATATGTAGTTACCGAGCGTCGACGAATAAATCAGAACCGTGGAATCTTTGAATTGCGTTGTGCGCTAAACAAGTCGAACACGTATTGCCTTATTTTGGGACTACGCTTGCATACGAAATTTAAATATATATTTGAATTAGGATATTCATACCATATGTATAAAAAGGTTCATTACACACTGTAGAATAAAATTCTCCCTCTACTGTTTTACACCCTCCCCCCTCCCCCGTTCAAGACAAAATCCTGGACTTTCTATGTTTATAACCACGCTAACTATCGAACAGCTTTGTTTAAAGATGACATGAGGAGTGTCTTCTCTCTTTGTCGACGAAGATTCTACTGTGTTTTGAATAAGGCTGGCGATAACTGGTGCTTCACGACGACCATAAATTTTTAACCACGTTCGGTTTTTGTTTTTGTTGCACCAGAATTGACACGCTCATCTATTTCGTGTATTTATATATTTATTATTAAAATAGGAGGTTAATTTGGACACAGGTAAGTGTTTAGTCTCTGTCTGTAGTTAAAAACATTAAAATATCAGTCACACATTTTTTTAGAAACTGGAAAAAGTAAGTACAAGTACACTTTCAGTTGAAAAACCAAAGTAAAAAAAAATGACAATTTATTGCATTTGGATTGTGTAGAAAAATAAAAACTGTAACCTTCCTTGAGTTTGACTTTCTTGATCATTTTTCACAATTTCTTTATAATTTGCGTAATCTTCTTATCTAAAACTTATTTTCGAACTGGCCATTCAGTAAGGAAGATTTTTAACTAATGAAAGTTATGGAAATTTTCTAGCAGTTAAATACCACATCTTCACCGCGATCTAACGTTAAACAAAATCTCTCTCTCTCTCTCTTTCAAAATCAACAAAGTCACAGACAAAATTATGGCACGCCAAACCGGAAAAAATTCAAGACGGGAAATCTTAAGATTTGCCATTTGTAAGCCGTTGGCATGAAACCAAGGGTCTCCAATAATGGTCAAAACAGAACTGTTTAGTTTTCGTGCAAGTCTTTTCCAGATAAACATGACCTGCTTACGGACGACATGGAAAAATGATTTTAAAAATTTCCTTCACTTTTATGTTGTTTCCATATTTCTATGTATCCTCTGACGTCAGAATGTTATGTTATTTCTACATTACATGAAACCATAATTGCGCGTTTGTGGTTTGTTTAAAGTACTGTTAAGGTTATATTTATCTTAACATTTTCATACTGAAATCAACCATGCTCGTTGTTATATGGTAAGTAAAATGGCGTAACGTCTCAAGAAATAAATAAATATTGTACATAGTCCAAGAATCTCTGCCCTCTTTAGTCACGATTTTACCTGAGACCACGCCCTTTGCCTTGTGGCATTTTCTGCATGATTCCAATGAATTTTATTTGGTGTTCATGCAATCGATTCGCATTCAAGTGAAGTCCGTCGCATTTAATTTTTGAATTATAATAGATGTAATAAGAAATCAAAAACGAACAATTCCTTTAAGGACAATTAGTTTGAATTTAACAAACACACCTTTTATATGTCCCTCATACATATACAATAGACGTGTAAAACTACCATCTCTGTCATTAATTGTTATTAAACTCATCACGCACTTTTGTCAGTAGCAGGAGATATCTTTGATTATGTACATCAGATTACCTTATCGAAATATAATAGAAATAGAGCGTTACGTTTAATAAAATGCTTACTGGAAAAAATTCAAAATACAGAACAAATCTGCACAAACTTGTAGAGAATTTGACTAATATCACGGATTGTTTTATTGGGCAGTCGGGAGGAGAGGGGTCTGGTGTCGGTTCGGGCCGTTTTTGGCAACGATTCGATAAAATGTAAGCATCGGTGGTTCAGTGGTAGAATGCTCGCCTGCCACGCGGGCGGCCTACCCTCTACCAGGGCGAGTGATAGATTTTTTACAGATATTCACAGATATGTCTCTAGCTAGAAAGATGGTCATTTAGGGCTCAACTCACCCTGTTGAGAAATCTCAAGGCTGATTACATGGCTGATAGTTGCAATTTAATTAATATTTTTTTATCTGCGGCACAGCTAATCGGGTCAATTAATTTCAAAGTTATAACGTTTCGCAATCTGTAACACCTGGCGAAATTTAGCTAGCTGAATCAAAGTAGGTAGTAATGTGCTGACCCCTATTGCCCATAGAAAGTGTTAGCTAGCAAATAGTTTTCTTTGATTGCTTTTTAACGACATTCCTGGGGGTGGCTTAAATTTCACTGCACATCTCATTCCTTTGTCTGATCTAGAGGAGAAAACGTGTTTTCACAATACTAGCAGTTTTTTACACCTTTTTGTACACCTTTGTGAAACCTGTCTGATCAGGAATGTAAGTAAAATTGTTTTTTAATGTATTTTTTTTTTTTTTTTTTTTTTTTTTGTTTGTTTGTAACTAGAGAGAAATTAAGATGCGCTTAGTTAAGTGAATTGTTGTTTTTGGCTTGCTTTGAGTTTAACGCTTACTGAGAAGCCGTTTGACCCACATTGATTTTAATTGATTTATCTACACTGTACTAGTTCTTTGCTGTGACATTTAATGGTTTTTATGACACACCTTGTCTTATGTGGTAGAATTTTTATAAGTAAAACATGTTTAAGGTTCAGTTAGATATTCTGAAGGAGTAATGCACCGCATGCTTTCTCTGCTGTCTCATGTTACACAAATTGTGCTAGTTGTCTCAAAGATGTTGGGTGCCTGAATTGTGCCATATTGTGCTATTGCAGATTTCTCAATTACAGCATTCTAGATTATTCCCATTGTAATTAATGCATTAAAGTAGTTAAATATTTTATTTATTTATTTATTTAATTTTTTATTTCAGTTAAAACCGTCGGCGTCGGCGTCGTCGTTGTCGTTGATGAGTATTTTACAACTGGTATAGACAATAGAGAAGAATAAACCACTTGTATCACCCCAACAAGACTCTATATTCCTTTTTTAGCACTACGTGTGTTACTTAATCCTAAGCGAGACTCTTTTTTTTTCTTGGGGGGGGGGGGACTGGACAAAAGAAATATATATACACGTACAAGAAGAAAACAGAGAACAGGCGAAAAAAGACCAAGCTCCGTTCTCAATAAAACTATGGTTTTCGGGGTTTTGCGTCCGCTAAAAGGCAAGTGCAAAACGCCAACTGTAAGAGAAACAGCGAATAACTGACCTTCCAGAAGACGGTCAGATTTTCAAGTTTACATTGACGGGTATCTAATTTTTTTCTGTCGGAAGACGGTCAAAATGGAGGATGGTTCAACAAAGATAATTTGGAAGACTGTCAGAAAATATTTCTAGCTCCGCCCCTGGTACTGGATAGGTTTACTAGTATGTGCTTGTCAACTGGGAGACGGGAGCAGGATGGAACTTCCGCACACAAGGGTTGGCTGGAACAAATGTTATGTTGTGGGCTACGCCCTGTACGAGTATATATGTGTCGCCCACGGACTAACAGAAACCGGCGATCTGATCTGAAACCAGGGACGTTGGCAGGCTGTTATGGTCATGTGGCTGTGACTGGACAAAGAAAATTACTGGACTTTAACAACTTGTTCGTTGTGGCAAATTTCAAAGCTCGTCTGGTATTTTAGAGTACACGTCATAATCTGTGACTACTCTTACTTTTTAAAACCTATCCTTTTTATGGAATTCTATTTTTTCATCATACCAGGGGCCATCAGCTATATATGCTACGAAACTACGGCGATTCGCCCGCCTCTTCGACCTAAACGGGGACGGCATAGTGAGCAAAGCTGAAGTCGTCGGGGAGACGTTGCAGGAAGCAAACAGCGCTTTTGACAAGGGAACGGCTGCCGAAGTTGCCGACACTGTAACCGAGGCATGGAAAGCCGTGTTCGCTGTTCCCGAGGAAGGACTGAGGATCGATTCTGCTGATCTCGTAAAGAGAGCCGGTAAATTATGCAGCAGTGAAGACAGGAAGAGGGTACTCAGAATTTGGGCGAGAAGCGTCTTTGAAGAGTCCGACTCTGACCACAACATTGAGCTTAGTTCAGCAGAATACCGGCTGACTTTTGGCATGTTCCACGTTCCCCCGACTGTCCTCAAGGCGTCTTTCACCGGAGCTGATGCAAACGTGAACGGCAAAGTGGAAAAGGTTGAATTTGTCAGTGCAGTTTTAGACTATTTCTGCAATAAGTCTAAAGATTCTCCATTCTTCGGGCTGTAGGTAAAATGAAATTATAAAATCGGACTTGGCCTGCTTCTGCGCTTAAGAAATTTCAACAGGCAGAGATCGGATTCGTTTTTACAACATGGATATGGACTTTTTTACCGATGATATACGTTAGTGTTTTGCCTACTACTACAGTTACTAGTAATAAGAAACTACTTGTTAATGTTAGTAAATAGCCTATACGTTGAAAAAATCTCTCAGTAATAAAATCTGTCTAGCAGATATATTACTTTGTTGTTCTCTAGTAACATTGAATTTTTCCCCCAGTCAAATAAATTAAATTAAATTAATCAAGGTCCAGGTGAGCAACTGTGTGATGGAAACTGATTAATTAAGATTAATATTCACTACGTGGATATGGGCTCTATTTACCGATGGTATTTCTTAGTTATAAGAAACTACTTGTTAATGCAGTTTTTACAAAACAAAACTTGTTCAGTAAATCGCCTATACGTTGAAAAAATCCCTCTAGCAGATATAAATGTATTTATTTTGTTATCTTGTAACATTAAATTTCTTTCCCCCAGTCGAATTAAATAAAGAAAATTAAGGTCCTGAGCAACTATTGTGGAAACTGACTTGAAAGGCCACTCACTCCATGGGATATTCCCATCAAAATGTACTCTAGAAGTCGTCTTCATGCGTTCGAAAATCCCCACAGTCATATTCATGCCCTGTAAAACTTTTACATCCCAATTAAGACTCTTAAGACAATGAAAACCGTTGATAAAAGTTTATCTGAAGAGTAACTGGTGCTGGTTATCATCTTGTCAGCCTTCTTGGGTAGCCATTGCCACCATGCAATTAAAAAAACGTGATAACTATTAAATACTTTATTCTTTAATGCATACAATATTTTTCTCTTTCCCGATAGAGGGCAGCCCAGTTCTCATATTTATATTCCATAAATGATAATTAACAGACCGACAGCAGTGCCATTCTTCGTCTCTGGCCTTTTACCTTTTGCTCATATTTCATTTGCCGTCCATTTTTCTTTCATAATGGCCTAAAATGACAGGAGACAAGAGTATACAACTAGTCCACCCATCCTACGCCCCTTTGGACAAGCGGGAGTCCCTGTACAGTGCTCTTGGTCCACGATACCAGGCGAGAGACATCACTCGTAGTGTTTTGAATTTAATTATATTATTTACGGGTTTTTACCATCATATAACAACTTAGAAACAATGCACAACGCAGGTAAAATACCGACATTTCTATCGTTAATTCATCCAATTGAATTAAATGTTTTATTTGCGGTTGTTTTACATCATATATCTCCCTAGACACCATCCACAACATGGGGAGTCATTTTTACCAAAAATTACCAATTTTGTATCTACAACAAGTGGCACTGTCATAATCCACGTCTGCGGGGGTTCAACTAAGGCAGCATGGATGAGTAGCCAACCGACAACCAGTAATGCCCGCCAGCGGCCGCTTCATCCCTGACTTATTTTTTATTTAAAACATGCGAAGGAGACAAAGGCGGGAGACCCGATTTATTTTTAGATAAATAAAAAAAATAAGTAAAATAGCTCGAGGCCACAGTTTTAAAGGTAACCTTTTTAGAACCGCGCAATACAAGACAGCACTGGAATATTTGCGTACTGGACAGCAGTCCACTAATAAACATTATGAAAAGACATTATGAGAGAATAGATAACAAGTAAATAGAAAATGGATAAAAGGGGAGCTCGGTGTATTTACGTATTTATAATACACACAGTCACAATTTCAAAAGTCAAGTTTAGATAGGCGATTTTATGGGCTGCGGTCGTACAATTAAAGTTTATCTTAATATTCTAACGTTTTGAAAACTGAGGGCAACTTCTACACAGTAACTGAATGAATCGGGTTATGAAAGAATGAAAGTATGAAAGATCGGGTTAAACAGGTACATATAACAAAATAAAAAACATTTTTGAGACATTTATTTAAAGGTGATTTTTTTTTACGAAAGTAGACCATTTTGATGTGTTACTTGAAATTTCCGTTAAATGTTCTTTTGAGAACTACTAGAAAGTAGTTGTTTCTACCGTCTAGAAGCAGGCTCTACAGCCTTCCGTATATCATCCGTTAAAACTGAAACCTACTACCCGAACAAAGGGGAATCCTGCGATTTATTACAAAAATAATCTACAACTGCATCCACAAATTCCTCCTTTTCGACTGAGCCATTTTTGTTTCTATCCGCGGCGACAAAGGATGCTGCGAGACCAGCAGGGGGAACATGGAGCATCCTAAACGAGAGCCCGTGCTCTGATCGACTAAGTTCGGCGTTGTGGTTAGTGTCGGCCTCTTCAAAGACGTTTCTTGCCCATATTCTGAGTTCCCTCTTCCTGTCTTCATTGCCACATACCATGTCGGCTGTCTTTACAATATCATCGGAGCTGATCGTCAGTCCATTTTCAGGCATGCCGAACACGGCCTTCCATGCCTCGGCTACAGTGTCGGCCACTTCGGCAGCCGTTTCCGTGTCTAGAGAGTTCTTTGCTTCCTCTACTGTCTTTCCAACGACTTCGTCTTTGGTCACTACGCCGTTGCCGTCAAGGTCAAAGTTGCGGGCGAATCTACGTAGTTTCCTAGGCCATACATCTGATGGCGCCTGGTATGATAAAAATGTGAATTAATTTGATAATACAGCGGGCTTAAAAAGTGGCTGAAATGAACCATTGAAAAAGATAATAACTCGTTTTCCTGCCATTCTCTGGTCATTTCTGAACTGAAATTACCATATTAAGCATTTTTATAAAGCAGAGTAACTAGCGGTGTTAAGAATTTCGAATAGTAAAAATTTCCCATTACACTTGTCACCGATCTCTTCAAACTTTAGATTTTAAGCAACTGCTGTATTTACATCAAATCATAAGTCTTAAAGTGTTTTTCACATGTATAAGATGCCTTCCAGTTCGTGAATTTTTAACAATCGTCTAAGTGATTTGTAGAAAATCCCGACCACAAGCCCAAACCTGTCAGCCGGAATAATTTAGTGACTGGATGCGATGCTCGTCAAGGACACTAAACTGTAACATTTTCCTCTACCAACTAATGCGCTAAGTCTAACATTGGACAAATAACGTTTAATTCGTCCAATGTCTAATAGATCAAACAACAGATGACTTCAATCACCAGGATTTAGCCGATCATAGAGGGACGTATTAAGAAACACGGTGTATACAAGGCAACATTCAACTAACGAAAGTATATTGATTTAGTCGGCAACAGAACTGATATTTGGACGCTGTTAACCATATGACTTACCATTCGTTGGCCAAACAGCTTCTCGTCGAGAAGATCTTTAAATTCTCTCGTAAGGATATCGTCATACAGAGAGCCAAGCTCTCGAGTCAGCCTCGGTTTTGCCTCCGTAAAGAACAGGCAAGTGCCCAATGCCAACAGGAGAAGAAACGGCTTGAAGCTGGCCATCTTTCTGGATTGCTTTACTGGTAACTGCTTGGTTTACCCGCTATGTGGTGGAAAGGAACAAACTGGAACGTCCGCACACAAGGGTAGACGAGACCGAATGTTGCGGTGAGAACGATGGAAGATCACTTTAATATCCATCGATGTCATGCTAGAAAAAATATTTTTGGAAGATGAAAATTAGAGATGTCTCTTACTTGACGTCGCTGTTATTACCCACGTTGCCCCCAAGCAAATGTCAGTCCCACTTCTATTGTCCCACTTATTTTGAGTGTTATAATTTTGACAATCCTTAAAAAATGACGCACGAACTGACACCCACAAATGTGAGAGTCGTGCAGTTGGGGTCAGTTATTATTTTCATAGGTATTATTTACTGTTTTTTCACAATTGAAATTCATGAGTGCCCTCCGGCTGTTATTTTACTGTTGAAAATCTAAGGTAATCCTCATGTTTCCACAGTTGTGTCACGCGTGTAACACATACATTAAGTCAGCTGCGGATAGAGGTCGTGCAAGGTAAGGGGTAGTGATCCATACACTTAGGGTGCTTTCCCAACGAAACTATCGTTCTACGTATATAGAAACAATTCTGCAGGGACTCGTTGAGGAGGTGATCAACTGTCATGTGCACTTCGTTTTTGGTGCTACCGAAAGCGCACAGAAGTTTTAACTTAAAATCAACCCCTAGGTACCCAAGGAGGCGTGTCATTCAGTTAATCTGATTGCATTCAGCAAGAGTCCCCGCAGGGTTGGATCCATCTAAGTAGAAAGTTAGATATATTGAGAATGCGCGCTTTAATATTTGAAGAAGCAGTAGAATGTTATGAGTTATAAAATATCCCAAGGTAGATAATAATAATAATAATAATAATAATAATAAACTTTATTTAAAGAGGGTAAAACATGTTAAGTGCGCACACTTATCTTACACATGGCCCTCAGATAACAAGCAGTAAACTTTCATCTCCCAAACACACTAAACATTTCAGCAAGTTCCCCCTCATCTTTTTAAAAATATTTCGAGGTGACTGTAATGAAAAAGACATCCAAGAAGTCTTGAAGCCAAAAACATTTGTTCCGTGATGGAAACCAAGTTTTTTACTATTTCCAAACTTATTATGGAAACTGAGACACAGCTGCTATTACACGATAAATTCGGGCTAAGGCTTTGACTTGTTTTATTGGACGGTGTTAACATAATAATGGAACAGAAACATTTTAGAATAACTTTATTAAGATGAATTTTCTCAGCCGGTTGGCGACTCGTTGTAAGTACGTGTACTCAAAATCTGAATTACATGTTCTTGTAAGAACTACTTAGAAATAAGTCATTTTTGTCCTCGCAGTGATAACTGGGCTATATACATGTAGTCTTACTGTTCATATACGGTAAGATCACAATTAATTGTCATGTTGTGGTAAGTAATTGGATAGATTTTTTCTTTAAAATCTCTCATGTCCAAGAGAAAGGTGAGGCCTGATTTTATTTTTTACCTACAGCCCAAACAGTGCAGAATCCTGTGATTTATTACAGAAATATCCTACAATTGCATTGACAAATTCGATCTTTTCGAGTTCGTCATTGTTGTTAAAATCAGTTCCATCGAAGGATGCTGCAATAGCGGCCTGGGGAACATGAAAGAAAATCTTAAAGGTGAACTCGTGTTCCGCTGCACTCAGCTTACAGTCGTGGTTTGTGTCGACCACTTGGAAGACGCTTCGTGCCCACATTCTCAGCTTCCTCTTCCTGAGATCACTGCTGTACTGTCGTGCCCCCGGCATAGCGAACACTGTGCTCCATGCATCGGCCTCAACGTCGGCGACTTCTGCGGCCATTTTCCCGTCAAGGGCGTCTCCCGCTTCCTCTACGGTCTTTTGAACGACTTCGTCTTTGGTAACTACGCCGTCCCCGTCAAGGTCAAAAAGGCGGCCGAATCGACGTAGTTTCCTAACCCATACCGCTGGTGGAGCCTGGTATGATAAAAAATTAATTTAATTTATATGATAAATGAACAGGTTTAAAAAGTGGCTGAAAGCAACAACGGACAAAAAACAACGTGTTTGTCAGATAATTTCTGAAATAGGTTAGCAGTAAGGAACATTTTATTGTGGTCTAGTGATTTTTTGTCATTGACAATTTATTTCAGTTGCTTCAGTCTCGTGTCACTCCTGATGATGATGAAATAAAACAAAATAGAGCAATCATTCTTTGAAAAACACCACAGCAATACATCCAGGAAAACGAAATGTCCAAGAAGTACCTCATCCAAGTAGTCAATAAAGTGACATATTGTCATACTCATAAAGTGATGAATTTTGCAATTATCACCGATACTTAGTACATGTATGTCCAGATGACCATAACAACTTGGGCTTACTGCACCACCACCAAAAAGTACTAAGCCTCATAATTAATTATCATGTCTAAAACTTCGACTTGAAAAATTGTCAACAACTGTCTAATTGGTTTTAATTAAATACATGCATTTAAGCTGTGAACAACTCGCACAGGACCACGTCCATAATGGCAAGGGACTTGATGCCACGCTTGACCAAGGAGTTATATATAAGCAGGAGACGCAACACTTGAGGGTGGTGCCCGTTTGCCGCTCTCTGATTGGTCGAAATGTATAGAGTGCTGAGTACAATGGGAGGCAAGGAGTGTAACGCCCACGCAAAATTATCCTGGCACAGGACATCCTCGAACGGAAAACATGCCTTGATTATCTCGTAAAACTTCTGGGCTTGACCAAGAAAAAATGGTTATGTCTCCCTTAAATGAACCTACGCGCAAGATAGGTCTTAAATACCCTCTACCAGGGCGAGTGATAGATTTTTTACAGATATTCACAGATATGTCTCTAGCTAGATAGATGGTCATTGAGGCTCTGTTCTCACAACTTTTAGATCGATCTATCACCGCGGGGAGTCTCACTAGATTACTGTCAGATAATCCCCCTTAAGTGTCCGTCCCCGCCTACTACAAGCTTTAAGGGGTAATTAACTTTCGTGTCCGCCCGGCTGACAGCTATTTAGCGTGAACCCCTAGGGAGTTAGGTCGATCCAATGTAGGTCGATCTAATCTATGAGAATGGGGTGTTAGGGATCAACTCACCCTGTTGAGGAATCCCATGTGGAAACAATTATCTCTGCGCGCGCGCCAAAGGCTTTGTACTTGCTCTGCATGAGCTGAGCTTCACAACGATGTGATAACTGCTTGTTACGCAACCAGTCTAAGGCTTTTTTATCTGTCACAGAAGAGCAAGTGATTGAAGTCAGAGTAATTAACTGTCTTGATTGCTGTCACACAGACTTAGACTGGACCTGCTAAGTGGCAGTGCCTGAGCAGTTATGCAAACAATTATCAGCCATGTAATCAGCCTTGAGATTTCTCAACAGGGTGAGTTGAGCCCTAAGTGGGTTCGATTCCCGGCCGATGCAAGTCTATTTTTATACTGATCTCTACCAGAAAAAGTAAACCATGCGCGCGAATCACAAAACGTATTCTCTTCATCAGCAACTTCCCCAAGAATAAGACTTCAGGACACGACATCTCAATACAGTTCAGTAAATTTTCTTTGCTTTGTCTATAAAATTAAGCGTAAAAAGTTTTATGTTTGAGGGCGTTTGTCTTACTTGCTTTTCTGACTTATTAACTTAATCCATTTGTCTGTGTGTGTGTGTGTGTGTGTGTGTGTGTGTGTCTGACAGAGAAATGCTGTTTTTCTTTTTTTTTTCATTTTCATGTATACTCGTGTTGATTATCAAAAATGTTGCCTCTCTAGACATGCAGTCGCGCCGGAAACAGCATGAAGTATTCGAAAAGCGTATGTGTGAGTTACCTTTCTGATAAATAATAATTATTCTATGTACAAACCAAACGAAATAAGAAACATTTGCCAGGTAGGTAGCGGTTGATTATTGTCGAGCCAAACTGTTCAGTTGTAAAGGGTTTTACTGTCAGCCTTACAATACACAGATGACGTCCCGCACACACCTGTGAATACATAACTTTATTCGAAATTGGCATCTCCATAAAGTAAAAAATTAAAAATGCGTTAATTTTGTAGAATCAGTTTGTGTCATTTTGTGTATGAAAAAATAGAATTTAAAGAGCGGTGCATGTCAAATTGATGTGGAGAGTTTTGAACTTTTCAACCGTGCCGTAAGCTACGGGAGGTTGGGGCAAGGCGGCAGTCTAGTATTTTCTTTCAGTCGATACTGGATGAGTATAGATGAGAACCATAAGCGTTGCAATTAACCAGTTTCCTAGCGTCAACCTTGTAAACCTTCCAAGCCCCTTTACCCCCCCCAAAAAAAAAAAAATAAAATAATAATAAATCTCTCTCCAACACCCTGAAGTTATTGAACTACTTTTTTATATAAGTACCTCAAACATTTGGAAACACTTAAATCATGAAATGAAGTAAGAAAGCATTGGAATACGAGTAATCTGTATGCCCATAAAAAGTCAGAGAGGGGGGGGGGGGTATGTACCGGGGGCTCTCGTCCAGGAGCCCTTCTCAGCCTTCTAGCTGTTACAAAATTCTTCCGAAGGGTGGGTCCAGCATTGATTCATAATAAAAATAAATTTGTTTTATTTCGAGGCGAAAATTACATACGGTTGCCTAAATATATTATTTTTTATCAAATAATAAAAATTAAGATAGCTTTAGTCATCAATATCACCACTATTTGAAATCTCTGATGTGGACATCACTTCCGGACAGCCTTATATTACTACAGGCAATCTAATTTGCATATAAGAGAAAAATGCATTTTTCCTGGTTTTGGGTTGTGTAAAGTTGTTTATATTATTTTCATAAAAAGCAATGTCTCTTTACACTTACATCTTTCCAATTATTTGATCGACACGCCCTGTTTATTAATTTATTTATATAAATTATAAACTTTCATGTCACAGGTGTGAATCACGCTATCACGTCCAAGTCATAACATTGTTAAACTAGCGCCAATAACTGCAGTGGAGAATGTAGGTCAATTGCCTGTGCAATTCTCCCATAGCATTATTGATTTTTTCCGAAGTGGAACATTTTAGGGAGAGGCGGACGAGAGAGAGAGGTATCCATTGAACCGCAGAATAAAAAGAGAGCGTGGGGCTGCTATAATCAGAGTCTATTATTATCTTTGAGAAGAGTGTAAAAATAGCACACTTTTCCAGTTTCACTGTGTAGCACTTTGCAGATAACAAGATAATTCTCTATGCCATCTGTCTCTCCCTAACAATTTATTGACCACGTTAACTGTTCAACTCCCGGCAGAAGATGAACCAGCCAAGGATAGTTTTGATACACAGGTGTAGGAGCCGCACCCTGAACGTCAGATCTTAATCGCAATTAACCCTTGCCGTTTCAAGTAACTGGAAACGACAAGGGTATGCCATACATGTAGTTTAGATGTTTGTTTCAAGTTATCGCTGACGCTCAGGGTGAGAAGCCGGGATAGGGGCGAGACGGGAGGAGGGGGGGGGGGCGCTTAACCCTTTCACAACCAACTGCGTCACACTGAGCAGGGAGCGAATGCGTTCCCTCAGCACTAACCAGTCAATTTGTTTAAGAATCATTCACTGTTATTATGCATTTTCAAACTTTAATTAGGGTGTATTTGTAACCCATGAAAACCACTTTTTATTTACCCGAGATGCGTCAAACATTCTATTATTTAGCGTGATCCGTGAGGTCTATTCCATGACACGTAGTAGGAGCCGGCATGTGGGGCGAGA
>NW_019774303.1:167242-179958 GCF_001039355.2 Lingula anatina
CGGGGGGGGGGGGGGGGGCGTTCTGTCAGTACCAGAGTCAACCGCAGCACTGTTTCCAGCCTGGTCCGGCAACCCAAGGCCTTCACTTAGTGGTCAGTTGTTAACAAGTCGGGAAGACAGCACTAGGGACACTCAGGTAAACTGGCCATTAGTGATGGGGTCATCAGTTGGCCACAATACAGAGGTCACTGTCAGCGGGTAATATTTGTATTTTTCATAGATTTTATATCAATGCTAAGTTTATATATGATATCAATTATTACCTGTGATCAGACATGAAATTTTGATCAACAGATTCTTGTAGCTAAGAAAGCTAGTTTTTGAGATTTGTGTTTTATTTTTCAGAAACCAAAGGGGGTGGCTTCCCACCTCTAAATCTGCCACTGCCTATTTTCTTAACTACTGAATTTTCCATGTTTTGACATTTTGATTCATTGACATATATGTTGATTTATTATTATTATTATTATTATTATTATTATTATGCTAGAATATCTTTTGATGACTACAGTTCAGCATCACTTATGGTTCACTTGTCTGGAACTGTGCAAATTTAACACTGATAAAAATTACAAACAGGCTCGAAATACGGACACTGCTGTATGCATTTGTGTTGGATAATGCGGTAATACTCATTCCTGATTTGTGGTCAAAATATTTACATTACATGCAAATTCCTATGAGAAAATCCGATCATATTTATAACCAGTTTTAGTCATTTAATGTACTTGTTGCTTACTCAGTTACATTCTAACGATATGTGGCGAATTACACTCTTTAGTACCAAACCAAGACAATGGCTTTATGAACATCTTATAAAAGTAAGCTTGTTGATTATTCTGATTAACTAACCAGAATAGTCAACAAGCTTACTTTACCTCTTTAGACTTTACATAACATATTATGTGGAATTAAGGACTACAATAAAAAGTTATCATGTGAAGTTACAGAAATTGCCTGTGAATTATTAAATGTCTCTGACCCACTGATACAGAATGTTAGGTGGGCTTGTGTTCAATTGATAACTTAAAATATATGAAATTGTGCTGACACAGTAGTGACTTGTTAATGGCTGGTCAGAAAACCTTGGAACACTGATAATACATTGACTTCTTTTAGACAAAGCATATAGTTTTACATCTACAGTTTCTTTCTTTCTTTTTTGAGATTTTTAACTTTTTCTACATCTGACTTGTCTATCTGTCATT
Source organism: Lingula anatina (assembly GCF_001039355.2). The sequence continues at coordinate 168,451 of NW_019774303.1, forward strand.
GAATCTATTTCTTTAAAGTCTATATTATAAAGGGCTGTCTACTATGTCTGGTTTTATCAAATATTCATTTGGAGTTTGATATTTTGTTGAATAAAGAAAAAGATGTTTCTTTTTCAACTCTTTATTCGGTCTCTAAGTCATTGGATATATAAATTTCATACATAAAAAATCAAATAATGTAAATTCTTTTCATCTTATAAATGTAAGTCCTTTGAAAATGAAACACTTGTCTATTTCTCTATCTGTTTTCAACAATAAAGGTAGAGGACAGGGATTTTCTAGCGTAATATCAAGTACAATTCTTCTTTAAAAGATGATCTATCATAGATAATGTATCTGATCATGGAAGTAAATGGTCTGATGAATACTGAACCTACACAGTATAAAAGTAATAATTATTGTTTAACTCTAAACAAATAAAAGTTGATTGTTCTTAAGATGTCCAACAATAGCATAGTTATAAAGTAAGAGTTAGTTTTCTGCTTCTGTCATCTGAACATATCATCGAGAGCTGTGGAAAGGATTTTTTATAATTGTAGTGATGACACCTGGCGTGGTTCTTTTTATGTATTTCATAGACATCATTGTCAGTATTGATGGTGACATTCTCCGTGGTAAAAGTGTCATCATCTTTGTGATAGTATTCTGCTCCTTCTTCCTCATATATATGATGGGTTATGACATTATTATTGGTCAGTTTATTTTCCACGTTATTGATTTCATCTGTCTCCCCCTCTGAATCTGGAGCATTGTTAGGCTCGCCTTCATTGCCTAAAGTTCCATATATATTATCTGAACTAGATGTTTTCTTTTGTTGTGCGTTGTTTCTTGTGTTCTGCAATTATTCCCTTGACTGAATTCTACTCCACATTTGTCTGGTTTCTCACAAGTGTGCATTCTTTTAGGGCTAGTGCAGGCTAATTTTGGTTTGAACTCTTTGTCACAGAACTTGCATGCATCGTGCTTTTCTGCAGTATGAATGGTTTCATGGACAGTGCAAAAACCTTGTTTAAAAGTTTTGTTTCCAGTGTAAATTATTTCATCGTAAGTGCAATTCCCTTTTGGAGTGAATGTTTTCTAAAAAAAATTACAGATATGTTTGTCTCCAGTGTGATTTTTTTCATGAAAGTTACAACATTTTTTTTGTGTAAAAGTTTTGTCACAGAATCTACACTTGTAAGGTCTCTCTCCTGTGTGAATTCTCTGATGATATATGCAAGAAGTTTTGTCTTTAAAAGTTTTGTCACAGAATCTGCACTTGTAAGGTCTCTCTCCAGTATGAATTCTTTCATGCTCAGTGCAATGGCCATTTTGAGTAAAAGTTTTGTCACAGAATCTACACTTGTAAGGTTTCTCTCCTGTGTGAATTCTCTCATGAAACATGCAAGAATTTTTGCCTTTAAAAAATTTGTCACAGAATCTGCACTTGTAGGGTTTCTCTCCTGTGTGAATTCTCTCATGACATATGCAAGATTTTTTGTCTATAAAAAATTTGTCACAGAATCTACACTTGTAAGGTCTCTCTCCTGTGTGAATTCTCTCATGAGATGTGCAATTTGTTTTGGCTGTAAAAGTTTTGTCACAGAATTTACACTTGTAAGGTTTCTCTCCAGTATGAATTCTTTCGTGCACAGTGCAATTGACTTTTCGAGTAAAAGTTTTGTCACAGAATCTACACTTGTAAGGTTTCTCTCCTGTGTGAATTCTTTCATGCTTTATGCAAGCAGTTTTGTCTTTATAAGTTTTGTCACAGAATCTGCACTTGTAAGGTTTCTCTCCTGTGTGAATTCTTTCATGCCTTATGCAAGAAGTTTTGTCTTTATAAGTTTTGTCACAAAATCTGCACTTGTAAGGTTTCTCACCTGTGTGAATTCTCTCATGAGATATGCAATTTGATTTGTCTGTAAAAGTTTTGTAACAGAATCTACACTTGTTAGGTCTCTCTCCAGTATGAATTCTTTCATGCTCAGTGCAATGGCCTTTTTGAGTAAAAGTTTTGTCACAGAATCTACACTTGTAAGGTCTCTCTCCTGTGTGAATTCTTTCATGCTTTATGCAAGTAGTTTTGTCTTTATAAGTTTTGCCACAGAATCTATACTTGTAAGGTCTCTCTCCTGTGTGAATTTTTTCATGCTTTATGCAAGAAGTTTTGTCTTTATAAGCTTTGTCACAGAATCTACACTTGTAAGGTTTGTCTCCGGTATGAATTCTTTCATGCTCAGCGCAGTGGCCTTTTTGAGTAAAAGTTTTGTCACAGAATCTACACTTGTAAGGTTTGTCTCCAGTATGAATTCTTTCATGCACAGTGCAATTGCCTTTTTGAGTAAAAGTCTTGTCACAGAATCTACACTTGTAAGGTCTCTCTCCTGTGCACATTTTTACTGAGTGCTGTAAGAACTTAATTGGTGATATAAAAGTCTTGTCACAGAATCTACTCTGTAAGGTTTCTGTCCAGTATACTTATTTTCTTGAATTTCATGAGATGATTCATCACTGAAAGATTCTTTTCACAAGTTACATTGAGTCCTGATTCCAAGTCTTCTTTTCACATAATTTCCTTTTTTTGTCGTTCCTTTTCCAGACAACTCCTGTCAGCCATTGTTACACTACTGTCTTACATTTTGCTGTGAGCCAGTCAGTCACTTGGATAAGGTATAAGACTTATTGAGGCTTGATCTGTCCTTTCCAATACTGTAATTGTGTTCACAATTCAAGTATCAGAGCACTATAAGAATATCCATTAGGATTCTGTATGAACTTGTTGTTAACATTACCAATGCACCTAGTTTTTGTACTGAGCAATGCATAAAGTTGTATTAGGAACCCCCTGTTTAAAATCTTGAATCCAGTCATTCTATTGGACGATGTAACTGCTGGTTACAGTGGACATATCTGATTGGTTGAAGTCATTTCTCTCCAATACTTCAGGTGCCATAATTAAAAGATGTTATCTGCACAACCCACTGCATATAATTATCTGTTATTACTTCACTTAGCATTGGTAAACATGTAACATGACACCATCAAGCTAACATCTAGCTAGTTAAAAGACAAGAAGTGATTTTATCAGTTAGTTTGTACTTGTCACACATGCCAGGCTGGTTCTGTACGGTACATGTAGATGATGTGATAAGTCATTCAATTAATTCAATTTATGAAACCCTTCAGCAGCCAGCAGTTTCAAAAGTGAGGTTCTTTTTCTGAAAAAAAAAAATGGACCTTATGCCATCCAATCTTTGTGTACTTAGATAAAATTTTTCTCAGATGGAACATTTTCCCAGCAAAAATGGACTCCACACACCCCCTGACTACTGGGCATGTTCAGGTTAAGAAATTTATAAAAGAATTAGTTCAGTTATAGGTATTAAAACTTAATCCATTAACTCCACCAAGGCATGTTACTTTCAAAAAGGAGCAAGAATAGACTTTTTTAAATGTGGGTGCATGTGCAGGTTATTTTACTGTTTGTGACTGCATTTTTGCTGGCCTTTCTGTTTCAAACATAATTTATTCCTCTCAGCTTGTTACCGTTGTAAGTTTTGTCTCTCAGGTGAGTGCACCAATAGGTCAGGGAAACACTAGTTGAAAATAGCTGTAATATCAGTGAGCCACCACACCATTAAGACAGAGATGAAAACACACCTACAAGGTACCCCAGATATGTACATGTATGTCATGTTATTTAGTCTTTGAATTTGCTGTGTCTTAAAGTTGGAATACTCTTTCTTTCTAACATTATTTGATATTATATATTATGACCTATTTAAGTTTTATGTAATTTTGCTTTACTCATAAATACTGCCAATGTTCATTTGTGGTATGTTCATCAGACAGATTAAAATAATGAAAGATGGTAGACGCAGTAGTATTGATGGCTGGTCAGAAAACCAAACCAAACCAAAATATTTGGGCCAATAAAAAATATTTTACTTCTTTTTTAGACATGAAAGTCTGTGTTTTCAAAGAATTTTACATTTTTTTCATGGTTTACTCATAGCAAATACTCAGTAGTACCAGTGTTAAATGAACTGTTGCGTCCAGTTGATAACAATTTAAAATATTGAAAGCTTTCTGACATGAAAGTGTGTACAGATGATCATAAAACCAACAGAGCTTGTGAAGAGTAAAAAACATTTACTTCTTTCATCTGTTGTTAAGGTGAACACTTTGATTGCTTTTAGAATTTTTAAAATTCTTTTGCTAATGTTGTTGAAATTCTGGTTGCTGTTTGGTATCTGTATATTTGGCAGTTTTGATGTTGAGTTTTTTTTTTCCTTCAGAATTTGGCTCATTTCTTGTGGAAGTAGTGACCAAAGACCAGAAATTGTGGGTGGTTGCTGAGGCTCTGGACGCCATCTTTGATCATGTGTTTGCAGAAGATCATCTGGACCTGTTGTCATGGAGATTAGGGTAACAAACAAACTCCAGACCTTATGGTACCACAGCTGACAGCTAAGGTAATACTACTCCCTGTTAGATTAATTAATTAATTTATTTATTTATTTATCAAAACAGTTAAAGGCATATACCAGGAGCAGTTGCATTATTTGTATAGAGGGCAATATGAAAAAGTGTTGTTTACTTACTAAAATGATTCCTGCAGTTGGGTATTTAATATTTTCTTTCACAGTGTAATGATAATCTTTATTTAGAAACATATTGATGAACTAAAGCGATGGATATCTTCTTAAGGAATAATATCAAAATTTTTCAGATTAATTAACAGAGGAAAAGCCTAGGAGACCACTTTACTATCAGCGTGACAGCGAGGACAAATCTGGTGCACTTCATCAAATGCAAATCTTGACCAGAAGATTGACTTGGACATGTTTTTCTTCTTCAAAATAACTTAAAACTCGGCAGTAATGTGGATCAGAGAAATAATTAGAGTGAACCACTTCAAGATCCATAGTTTTCTGGTGTCAAGTCAGTTTTATTTCAGGCAACACTGATATTTAGCATTAATATTTTTTAAAATTATTTTTTCCACAACTTTTATGACAGTCCCACTGGATGATTCATGTGTTATCACAAGATACTGATGTAAAACTTGTTTTTGTTTTTAGCTTTTTCTTCCAAAATTTTATATCAAAATGTGTGGGGCTGTATTGTCTGTTAAAACTTTGATCCACTAACTGAGACAACCAAGTGATTAAATTTCTTTTCTGGTTGCTCACCAGCAAAATAAACTTTTTAATTATGGTTTTGTGAGGCTTAAGTTGTTGAATTATTGTCTACACCACATTGGATTGGTTTGATTTGATTAAACTTTGAATAACACTCTAATAATTGAATAAATTACATTGTTTTAAACGGGTGTAGATGTTAATAAAACATTTTTTTTGTGAATCTCAAGATATAAAAGTCATAAAACTGTTGTTGGAAATATAGATTATTGGTTTAATTTAACAGGAATAGATACATTGTATGGCAGTATGATATTCTATAAATAACATAGTTTTAGGATGGTGTGGATGTTTAAAAAAATTAATTCCTTAATTTTATTTTGTTATCCATGGGAGTGGGGGGATATATGGAACCTTTAATGATTCCAATGGCTTTAATGCTTTCTAGTTGAATTAAGATGGTTTGCGTGTATTAATTTTTTCAAAGCATTTGCTACAGTGTATGTGTTAGTTTACTGTAACTTCAATTTTACCCACAAATGTGCATCATAGTTTTGTCATGTTCCTTAGTCTACTATTGCTGTGTAAAATTTGAAAAGGGAACTTGCTGGATGGGTGGGGTCCCCATAATCTTTGTTTTCTTCATTCTGTCTTTCATGATATACAAATGTTATATTTTATGTTACACAATATACATTATAAAGAAAATATGCATCAAATGGATGAGATCCTTTGTGTATTTGGCACTAATTATTTGCATTTTATTATAACCTTAGTTTATCTGTTGTTATCAAATGTGAACATACTAGAATATAAAAGCAAAAGTGAAGTTATCAGTAATTGAGCAGCGTGGTAGGGTATGTGAGAATGAGTGTGTATGTATGTATTTGAGTATACTTTAAAGTTTGTGCAATGTATAGTTTATTTCTTAACTTTAATAAAAGAAATTTAAAAAAAATTGAAGATAAACTTGAATCAGAAATCAAGTGTTGCCTTAAAGCAAGAATCACTATTCTATGTTTTTAAAAACTTTTTATTTAAAAGGGTATTTTTGTTACATGTGAAAGCCACTTTTTATTTCCCTGAGATGCATGAAATGTTCATATTATTTAGGGAGATCCTCATTCCTGTAACTCTTAAATACGGCTTTTTATTTTTTGCCCTTCGTGAAACGAAGCATTATACCCGGTAATTCGTAATATTCAGGATTTTCAACTCCTCCTGCCAGTGAGGCATGCATAAAGTTTCGTTTACTGTGATTTTTTAATTGATGATTTTATTTCCCATGAACTGTGATCACACATTCCCAATGCTACCCTCAATTAAGAAAAGAAAGAAAAACAAAACACATTTGATTACACAAAATTTATATTTTATTGTAAAATTAAGAGAATGTCATTTGAAGTTTTTAACTGGCTGCTACAGAAGCAATAGTAGTTCTGCAATGATGACCCTAAAAAATAAGAAGATGAAAATATTAAAATATAATTCAGTTAAAATGTATTAGCTGTTAACTTTGACATCAACTGAAGAAAAAAAATGGAACACAAATTTAACATTCAATGCCTGTGCACAACAAGGATTCAATACATTATTTTACATAGTCAAAGACATATTTAAAGATTTAGATCACTAATCAGTGAATTTAAACTGTTTTATTATGGGAATCTCCACCCTAAAGTCCGCCTGTGTGTGTTTACACTTTTTAAGTGTATTAAATGAATTCCTGTTAAACTGACCTTACTGTCTTTAAGTTACCTTTTTCTTTGATGCCCTCAGCATCTGACACACTCTTTGTGTCTTTGATATCAGCTAAAGAAAAAATGATATCAAATAAAAATTTAACATTCCATACCTGTGCATGTTCAATTAGGGTTCAGTATTACAATTTGTTGAAGACACATTCAAAGATTTAATTGACTTAAAAATAAATAAATTTTCTTAAGTATTCTAAAGACCAGACTGCTTGAGCAACATGCTTGCAGTGTGTAATGAATGTGTGTGTGTGGGCTTGTTAGTGTACGGTATGTGTGTGTGTGCATAAGCATATTAAGCCTTACCTAGCTCCTCAATACTTAGGATCTTAACAATTGCTACATTGTTCTTTTCTTTGGTATCACCTGAAAAAACAGAATTGAATTTTAAGGAAAACCAAGCATGTTCAATGATTAACACAGCAAGAGCATCAATTTTTCTGAAGATAAAGTATCTTCTTAAGACTGTCAAAAGCCAGACATACTGTGCAACATAGTGTGCATGTGTGTGTGTCTTAAGTGTGTGTGTGCTCATGTGTGTGTGTGTATGTGTGCACGCACATGTGCATGTTTCATGTGTGTATTAAAGTCATAATTATTTTACTGAGATTCCAGTCTTATCTATCTCTTTAGTGTTAAGATTCTTTACAATTGTTACTATGTTGGTATCAGCTGAAACATGAGAACTGAATTCAAATCTAAGGAAACACAATACATGTATTTGTTTTGTCTAAACTTAACACATCAAATACATCATGGCATTGAGTAGAATACAAAAAAAGCTGTTGATTATGTATGTTGGAGACAAAATGTTAGTCTTTTAATCAGATTGTATCCAGTGAGAGATTCCATGGAGTTAGTGTATATTAGCTAGATCTTCAAATTCATTGTGAATTGACTTGCAGATTTGCACCATGGGAGTCATGGTGTTATTGTCAATAAACAATTTTATTCGTAAATCCTTGCTAGAAGATTAAAAAATGCACCAAGCTGATCGCTTAATCTGCTGAATTATTGTCTTGAATAGAGCAATAAAATTATATAATGCAATTCACTTACCACTGGTGTGGACTTCAGGCTTGTACATGTAGTTCAACTCTGGAATAAGATGTCACATTTATTTTTCATTCACAAATTATGACATAGATTAAAATATAGTCTAAAACGTATTTGACAGAATTTAAGGACCATTTCATCATTTCTTTCCATAGGTTATATTTTATAGGATTGTGAGATCAAATAACCTTTTATTTCCATACATTATACATGACAAAATTAAAAGTTTATTTCACCTTTTATTTCCATTTATTTGTCATTCACAAATTATGATACAAATTAAAATATAGTCCAAAATGTATTTGGCAGAATGAAAGGGCCATTTCGTTATTGCTTTCCATAGGTTATAATTTATAGGATGGTGAGATCAAATAACGTTTTATTTCCATATGTTATACATGACAGAATTGAAAGGTTAATTCAACTTAAATTTCCATTGGTTATATCAAATAGAATAATAAGATCAAGCACCTTTTATTTCCATGTCCAGTTCTCCCCAAGTACAGGTCACTTCCATGCTGTCCTTGGTGGTCACCTGGAGGCACCTGTTCCTAAAAGGTTCAGGCTCCCATGTCCAGCCAGACCCAGGGTGGTAAGGCTGAAAGAATGATGAATGAATAAATAAATAACTTGAATAATATGTTTATGTCTAAAATGAAAAATAAAATGATTATAAATATATACAATAATTGATAAATCAAAAACACTAGACAAATGAAGGTATAAATAATTACTTAAACATGCAGGACTTTAAATTTTCTTTTTAAATTTCAAAGAAAATTATTTTACCTTATATCATTACTTTTGTAAAAAAAAAAAAAAAAGGTATAATAATTACATTTTGTGGCTTAATGAATTTCCATTCCATTTTTGAGCCCTTGGGCAGGAGAAACTCTGCCCTAAGAGACGGGACACCCATGCTGGTAGTCCTTGGCATGTTAATGCCGCGCTGGGTGTCCCAGCCTCCAACGGCAGTTCCCCTGCCCACTAGTTTAGCTTTCAACAAGTTGGCTCTTAGAATAATTCTAACGTTGGCCTTGGTTGTTCAAAACAAAGTAAAAAAAGAAAGAGATCCTATCAATATATCTTTTTGATATTTTTACTACAGCATTCAAATTGACCACTTAATTAATGGAAATGAAGAATGGGATATCTTACTTTCATATCATGAAGAAATTAGTTGTTTTAGGCCCATTGTAATGAATTGCTAGCCCAATTATCAAACACACAGTCTCACACACACACACACACACACACGCGCAACTTACGCGCACACTGTTCTTCTTTGTTTATCTTAATCTCCATATCAGGTGTCATCTGCAATATGTATAATAAATAAATGAAATCATAAGTTGAACAATTTGGTAGTTTGTGACAGATCAGCAAAACGTTGTATGACAGGAAATTTATAAGAAATTCATTTAGAATATTATTGAATCGTAAAATTCGTGAACAGGTACCGGTAAAAAGGCGCTATGAGGGATTACATTTAACTTGCTGCCGGGTTTAAGTTTTGAATAAAAAAAAATAAATAAAACTTACCAATGACTGTGGAGACATTGTCTCTTTGCTTTGTTTACAAAACAATTAATAAGAATAATTATTGTATAAAGGAATTTCATTGGACGGCTCCTGTATTGTTTCCTTAACTTTAAACCAATCAGATTGACGCTTAGTTGAAGCTCTCGACCTTGAGTCTTTCTGCTAAATACAAATCACAATATATCACAATATATATATATATATATCAATACTTGGACCCTGGTAATATCTATTGCAGTGCCAGAAGCCTCTCCCTCCTTGCACGAGTTTCTTAGAAAGAAGGCGGCGAACCTGTTGCTGATAATGGCCGCAGTCCATCACAAATCCAAAGTCTCACCTCTTGCACAGCGCCATCTATACGAAACAATGTATGCAAAGGGTGACGCTGAAAAGCCGGGATTTTCATCAAACGTTCTGTACACTGAAGGTCACTTTCCATCAAGACCCTTTCCTTTCATGGTTCTGTTATAGATTCTTTTGGCAAACTTTATCGGTGAGTTCAGGATGAGACATCTGAAGTGAAGGACAGACACGGTATCGACTGTGTCAGTTGTTCACTGTTCACATCACGATGCAATGTGCTTGTGAAGATTTTACAATGTGCTACAGAATGTTAACGTGCAGACTAAAATTGTTTTTAGGGAACTGACAAGATTGCACACCGTCAGCTACTTCAAGTTTTGCCATTCCCGGGCATTCCCTTTTCATCTAGTTTTGCATTGGCTTATGAAGGTAAGATAATTAACTGGAGAACTGATGTTGTATCTGATTTATAAGTAGACCTTTTTCCTCCTCAGCCTTGACTTACAACAACGCTTTATTTTGTAATTTATATATTCATTTCTTCACAGTTAATATGATGTACACATGTAGTAAACCTACTAAAATTACTATAATATTCTGGATCTTACGGAAAAAGCCTCAGATCACTGACTTTTTTTTTTTTTTTTTTTTTTTTTTTTTTTTTTTTTTTTCTTTTCCAGTCCATCATGACTCCACACCACACTGTACTAGGAGGCACAGGACTATACTGCCACAGTAAAACACAATGACTCCAGACTACTACACGTCATTTGTACAAATTTCAGAAACATTGGACAAGATTTGACAAAATTATTAACATTAAACCATTTTAAGGCCTGCAATTTGCCAGTCTTTTCAATGTAAATTTTAGTTTTCCCAAATATATTGTCCTAAAAAAACTTTTCATTAGATACAGTCAACTGATCAGCTTATCACAGATTTTTATTGTTGTTAAACATCATATGTACAAATTCCAGAATTATTGGACTAGATTTGACAAAATTATTAACGTTTAACTATTTGAAGGCCTGCAATTTCCCAGTCTTTTCAATGTAATTTTTTAGTTGTCCGAAATATATTGTCCTCAAAAACACTTTTCATTAAATACAGTCAACTGCTCAGCTTATTACAGATTTTTATTGTTGTTAAGCATCATTTGTACAATTTTCAGAAATATTGTACCATTTTTGACAAAATTATTAGAGTTTAACTATTTGAAGGCCTGCAATTTCCCAGTCTTTTCAATATAATTTTTTAGTTGTCCGAAATATATTGTCCTAAAAAACACTTTTCATTAAATACAGTCAACTGATCAGATTATCACATATTTTTATTGTTGTTAAGCATCTTTTGTACAAATTTCAGAAATATTAGACCAGATTTGACAAAATTATTATCATTTAACTATTTTAAGTCATTGAATTTTGCAGTGTTAATTTTCAGTGTAACTTTCAGTTTTCTCACATATATCATCCAAAGACAATACTTTTCATTAGTCTCAGTCAACTGATCAGCGTATCACAGATTTTTATTGTTGTTAAGCATCATCTGTACAAATTTCGCAAATATTGGTCCAGATTTGACAAAATAATTAGCGTTTAACTATTTTAAGTCCTGCAATTTGCCAGTCTTTTCAATATAATTTTTTAGTTGTCCGAAATATATTGTCCTCAAAAACACTTTTCATTAAATACAGTCAACTGATCAGCTTATCACAGATTTTTATT
>NW_019774303.1:208130-269731 GCF_001039355.2 Lingula anatina
TACAAAACTGGCAGAGATAGGTCCATAGTTACTATTGAACTTGGATAGGAAGTCATATACTGGCAATCTAAGTGTGACCTTGAAATTGACCTTTGAAGTACTTTTCACCATGAACTGAACTTTGCAAATATTTGTTCCCTTTTATCTACAAAACTGGCAGAGATAGGTCCATAGTTACTATTGAACTTGGATAGGAAGTCATATACTGGCAATCTAAGTGACCTTGAAATTGACCTTTGACCTACTTTACACCATAAACTGAACTTTGCAAATTTTTGTTCCCCTTTATCTCCAAAACTGGCAGAGATAGGTCTATAGTTACTATTGAACTTGAATAGGAAGTCATATACTGGCAATCTAAGTGTGACCTTGAAATTGACCTTTGACCTACTATTCACCATGCACTTATTTTTGCAAATTTTGGTTCCCTTTATCTCTAAAAATGGCAAAGATACGCCCATAGTTACTATTGAATTTGAATACAAAGTCATTAGAGGCAATTTACTGTGACCTTAAAATTGACCTTTGACCTACTTTTCACCATGAACTGAACTTTGCTAATTTCTTTTCCTTTTAACTCCAAACCTGGCAGAGATAGGTCCATAGTTACTATTGATGTTGAATAGGAAGTCGTATACTTGTTATCTTACTTTGACCTTGAAATTGACCTTTGACCTACTTTACACCATAAACTGAACTTTGCAACTTTTTTAATGCTTATACTTTCAAAACTGGCAGAGATAGGTCCATAGTTACTATTGAACTTGGATAGGAAGTCATATACTGGCAAATCTAAGTGTGACCTTGAAATTGACCTTTGACCTACTTTTCATGATGAATTGAATTTTGCAAATTTTGGTTCCCTTTTATCTCTTGTCAAGCACAAGACCGGTAGTGGTGTCCCTTTTTTTTTTTTGGGGGGGGGGGTCCATACGAATGCGCTTACTCCAGCTGGTGGTACAATATCTGGAGGTGGTATCGCCTCTCTGATCCTCTAGTTGTCTATTTCCATGTGATATTTTACTGCCTTGGGACAGTTTTGCATGCCTTAACCTTTGCTGCATTTTAGTGCACATATAGATTTCATATAAGTGAAAGTTATATGTACAGACACAGATGTGTCTGTACTAGTACATATAGCCATCACCTGTGTCTGTCGTCACCATGCACTTTCACCGATAACAGGATAAGACTATTAAGTGGAACACAGTTTTTTTTTTTTTTTTTCTTTCTTTATTGAAACTTACAGATGAATATTTATAAAACGCAGGTCAAGTTCGAAAATCATCAGGATTGGGGCATTTTTTCAAAAGTTATGCTTTTTTTTCACTTTTTTTCAGCATATATGCAACACCGATAACACAATAAGTGGGAAACCATTTAACCTTTTGGCTGCAAACTTACAGAACTGATGAATTTTTTATAAAACTCAAGTGGAATTTGAAAATCAGCATAAATGGGCCATTTTTAAAAAAGTTATGCTGTTTTTTTCGCTTCTTTAGCATATAGCACTGATAACAAATTTCAAGGAAAACCAATCAGCCTGCAAGGAAAACCAATCTGTCTTGCAACTTACAGGAGTGATCAGTCTTACTAATATACAGATCAAGTTTGAAAATAAGTTTGATTGGTTTAATTTTGATGAAGTTATGCCTTTTTTATAAAAGTTTTTCCCCAGATTTGATTCTTAGGCATGTTAACAGTCTCATTATTGAACTAATTAGATACGTGAAAATGATCTTTTAGCATTTTTTAAATCTTAACAATATTGGTAGTTGATTATATAAAAATGATGGTAAATCTGTTATCGTACGGTGTCTGTTTGGAGGCAGACGGTGACCATGCAAAGCTCATCAAAATCGTACAGATTCACAGCCTCCATAGCCTCTACGATTTTGTCAAACTTTTATCAATCATAAGCCCGTAGACCACAACAATATCATAGATGTCATTGCGCAGTTCCTGCACAGGGAATATTCGGTGGACTTGCGGCGTTTGTGACAATGGTAGAACCTGTTGTAGGTCTCTTTCCCTTCCTTATTCAGTGGTTTAGGAGATATAAGAATAGTTAAGATGTTTAAATGTTATTGTAATAAAGGAGTTGTACAACTGCTTGGTATAATTCATTTGCATAAATGTGAAATTGCAGTTTTTCTAAATCTGAATACAAGGTTGAAAAAAATCGTAGGGGGCTGTATCAACAGCATGTTGATCTTAATCATGCGACAACTGCAATGAGAATGAAAGGGCTCCGGATTATCCTTTTTCAAATGAAATACAATTTTCTACACATGATATATTGAGATAATGTTGGGGAAATGGCACGGATCCTGCACGTTGTATTAGCTGTAGCCCGTAACTATACTTACAGTTTTGAAAAAAAAAAATCATACGGAAAAATATATACACTTATATCTTGCTGCACCTGTGGCAGATGTAATCAAGGCTTATCAATTTGGGGCCGTAGCGATAGTCCGAAGGTTCAATAGTCCGAAGGTTCATTGGTCCGAATGTTCACTATAGAACCTTCGGACCAATGAACCCTTGATTAAAAAATCGATAAAAATGTTACCACTTTTCGGACCAATGAACCTTCGGACCAATGAACCTTCGGACTATCGAGACGCCCCCGTAGCCTGAGTAGCTGAGAATAAAAAGCTTATGTGTAACCAAGGAGTTATAACAGAACCTTCTGTTATAACTCCTTGGTGTAACTATGGTAACAAATGCAGGGGCGGATTTAGGCCGTCTTCTGGGTCTTCCGGAAGACGGTCAGATTTTTAAGTTTACATTGACGGGTATCTAATATTTTCTGTCAGAAGACGGTCAAAAATTGAGGACGAATTAACAAAGATAATTTGGAAGACTATCAGAAAATATCTCTGGATCCGACCCTGAAATGCATTCAAGCATGGGGTTGAAAGTGAAAGTTATTAGTATATAGGACATAATAATGGTCATAGAGGTCTGTGGGAAAATCCTCTGCTCATAAGTTGTGAAATGTGTAATTCTGCAAACAAACTGAAGAATATTTGCAGTAACAGCATCAAATGCAAATGCTGATAACAATTAAGTTGGATTAAAATTCAGACTTAAGTCCCTGAGTAACATTATATTATATTATATTTTATTATATTATATTATATATTGTTCAATGTTTTAGTAATATTTTATCCATTAATAAAACATTAAATTCAGTTACATCCCTAATTAGCTAGACAATATGGTGACAGGGTACAGTAAATATTTTACAGGAAACTGTACGCAAAACTGCATTCTCTTAGAAAGTTTTTGCAATCTTCGTTACCAGGCATTGTGAAAAATATATTTGAGGTTAAGGACAAAATGTATCAGTAAAGTAAATGTGCATCTTGTAATACTTTTATTTTTTATTAGTATTAATATCATATACAAATATTATCGAAATGGGTTGTTATTTTATGTACTGAAACAGCTGAAACCTTCGTTACTGTGTATGAAAATTTCCCAATACTAGAGAGGCGTGAATTTTGAAATTTCCATGATTCACACAAAAAGCTAGATTTATCACTTTCTGTCACCAGAGATTTAGAAAAAAAATAAAATTTCCAAATATATCTTTAACTTCATTTTTCACCTTTTTGTTTTCTTCAAATGGACCTATATTTTGAGGGAGAATGAGTGTTTATGTTACATTCATTGAACATGTTTGTAAAGTTTTCTGTCTTGCCAAATGAAGTAAAGACTGGAAAGGATCAGAATGATGTCACATACTGAGAAGCCTGCTTCAGTTCAAACTGATTAAAGATTTTCAGTGAATTAGTCCAGCCACTGTATTGCATTATAGTATTGTTGTTACCTATTGATGAGGAAATTTATTTCTTCAAGAGCCAACTGGCAGCTGCTAAAAAACCTTATTAGTAATAGTATGTTGATTTTCGATTCGTCAAGAAATGAATAAATTGTATACACTGTAACGGAAGGAAAATATAGTGTATTGACCTTTTTCTCTAATAAAGACTACAGGTTGACAGAGCAAAACCAAGATATGCCCCTGCATTGTTATTGATGTTTTACATACAAGGACATTGATCCTGTTGTGTTTTTCATCCATATTTTTTATTGATCTTACAAACAGAGTATGTGGCATTTTTAGGTGGGTGTGGAATTTTTTAATATTTATCCATTATCAATACATCAAATATTGATGCACATGATTATCAGGTAGTCCATAACACCAGGAAGAATAGGCTGTGAAACCAAAATATAACAGTGGAAATTCACACACACTTCTTGAGATACCGGTAGTTACTAGTACTGGTAAGTTACAGTGCATACTCATATCCCTTTCAAAGAGGAATATGCAAATCATAAGGTAATTAGGATGTACGTGATGTTACTAAGGAGAATTTTATAAGACATGAAATGTCAGACAAATTTTTTCTTTCAATAATGATGGAACACATAATGAAGCGTGTGGAAGGATTTTTGTCTCCATTACATATGTGAGAGACTTGAACTGTATTGTTTTGAGATAAGAAGTCTACTTTACCATGCAAAGGAGTAATAAAGAATAAAGAAACTGTTTAAAAATATCACTTATAAAACCACAAACAGGATTGGGATTTAAATAAGTAGGCTGGGACATACTGCTTGACATTTATTTATGTATGTTTATGAACTATAGGTCACAGACATTTATTCCATAGAGTGTAATTAGGGCTAACTGCAGACAAACAATTGGTGAGTATACTGGTATTTCAAAAATACATGTTACATGCAAAAAAAACACAATGCTGTATTTTATGAATATCAAGGCTTCAGCTTTATACCACAAGAGCATTTTTGTCCAGTTCTGCATAATTCTACAACATATGTGATGCAGATCTATGTGAAATCATCCAAACTTTTAAGAATGGGAACAAAATCATCATCATCATTAAAGTTTTATAGGGAAGTATATGGGAATTGTTGGTGGGAAATTTTGAAATGGGTTTTCAGTTTTGGCTTTTATTGTGTAACAAACCATGAAAGATCAACTTCATTTCTCTATGATAGACACATCAGTCCAACTTTACAGGGGATTCTCACCAAGAGGGTTATCAACTTTTAACTAGCTGCTCAAGGAGGCATGACATTCATGTGAAGCTGATTGAATTGATAGAGAACATAGTGTAATGTAGTATTGAAACAAGACTTCACATTCTGTTCTATATTATTTATTTATTTGATTAAAAATGAAATTTTGATCAAGAGATTTCTTTTAAAAATTCTTTAAAAATCACTTTAAATGGTAGATGAAAAACTAAATATAGAGGGCAGGTAAAATATCCAAATAATAATTATTGAAAGGAAAGGTCCCCATATTTAAATGCTCATTAGCTTTTGGGAGTTGCCAGTCCTGTCCTAAAAAAGAATTTCTGAACATTTATTAACTTTCTTAGTGATATATTTTATGTCTGGACCTTCTTAATGGTATATTTTATATCATATTGTAGAAAATAGCTTGTTTTTTGATGCTAGGTTTTGTAAAGAATGATTTTTGTATATCTTCTTTAAAGATGTTATTTTTGTCGTTGTCTGTCAGTTGGTTTGATTGTTTGTTGATAGGGCAAAAAAAGAATATACACAAAAGAAATTATAGAAATACTGTAAAAACTTGGTTTTTTTCAGTGTGGGTAAATTGTGAATTTTACATTAAGTCTATTTTTTAAATCATAATTTCCTAAAATCAGAACATTCCTCATGAGTGGTAGCTACAAAATTAAAAAGCAGGCTACTCTACCTCCTTTCCTATGCAGTAAAAGCACCTCAAAGGCTATATAAAGATATGATTTTTATTATTATAAAATTATGTGCCTACAAGTTTTATCAGTTTTACCCATTGAAAAGACCGAAAAATTACCATAATTTGGGATGTTGACATAACTAGAAGTTATTGGAACAACACCAATCTAAATGGCCCCTTCATGTTAACATACCAAGAATATTCTTCTTGGCATGCCATTAATGCCCTCCAGTTAATCTTGTCTTATTACTTTTATGTGGTTTTCCTGATTTACAAGTGAACATCAACATCAGGAATAACTGTGTGATATAACAAGGCACTGGTCCAAGAAAGAAAACAAAATTAGCAGACTAGTTTCAAAATTTTAATGTTCTTTTTACTCCACACTTTCTTCATAACATATTAAAGGAGGAACCAGATGCATTGTGTTTATTTTTTACTAAAATACTATAACTGATGCTAAAAAGTTGTCAAAAACAACCAGATACATTGTTATTTCAAACCTAATGAAAATAAACTGTAACTCAAACTTTCAAAGCAAGGGAAATAGTTTCAATAAAAACTCTTATCATTTTTTAATAGCAAAATCATTCTATATGCCCATTATATGACACCCTTTATAACAAACTATAAAACAGTCATTGACCTAAATTCTTTTTTAATACCTCGTGTGCACTACACGATGAATGTAATAAAATGGTGTTGCCTCATTAATCCACCAAGCTGACCCTGTAGGGTTGTGACACCTTTACACTCAGTCTTGGCCTGGACATACATACTTTGGGGGCAATCGCTGGACCTGAGGCAAGCCTAAGTTCTTTCCAGTTTTTTAGTCTGTATACCGAGTCCAATATTGTTAGTATGCACCTGTAAAAGATGCAGTGCTACGTGCAGGTATAGTGAAACAAGGTAGGTGTTTTGTATAAATAGTATTCTAAAATATACTGGCATATTTGGACAGTTGTGTAGGCTGTTCTTTCGGCCCATCATTTGACACTGAAGAAGTCATGATTTTCTATTTCTTTTACTTTATCTATTTCTTAATTACTGTTTATGAAAGAGAGCAAAACTTTTTAACGTGAAGTTCAGCATTTTTATATTTCCCCTGCCTTGCTGCTTTCATGCTCCTTTAAATGTTGATAATATTGACAAATAAAGATATTTCGCAGATAAATGCCACCACAGAGAGGTTGTGCTCATCTGCCATCTTTATCAGGAGTTATACTCGTAATATGCCTGTCTGTATTAAGATAATTATGAAACATGAGCTGTCATGTTTCCATGGGATGTCAATAATTTACAAAAACGTATCAGCACAAAAGGTGAGTATGATTAAATTGCACACAGTGGAACTCACACAGTTTGGGGGTTAATGGGCTGTAATGATTCAGTTTGTATGAGAATATTGTTCAGGACTCTTGACAAAAATGTTAAATGTTTCTTTTTCTCCAAAATACATGTTGTTTGCATTTAGGAGGTGAGACATTTATTTATTTATTTATTTATTTATTTATTTATTTATTTATCTATTTATTTATTTATTTTATGTGTTCTTATTTTTCTTATTTTTGCAAAACCAAGCTTCAAGATACAAAGAAGTCTGAAGATATTATCAACTCTTTTATATACATTGTTTATTTAATGTTGATATCCAATTTGATTATTCAGGTGAATCAGTGCAATGTCAGTGCAGTGTGAATATACATACATACATGCATGACAGCAGTGATGGGTAAATTTAGTATTGTGTTAAAAACTGCACAAATAGAATTTGACTGCAATCATGACAGGATGTACAACTATAAATAATTAAAAATAAAGATAAGAGAGATAGGGGGTAGGTAAATTGGGGATAGGAGGTGGTTGGTAGAGAAAGAGTGTGAGAGGGAGAAAAAGAGAGCTATAGAAAGATAGAGATTGTCTGCATTTGAAAAGAGGACAGGTTATTTTGTAAATAAGTTATGATTAACAAAAATTAACACTGAAGAAAACTTTCATATTATTGCCAAATGACAGTATATACTAATGCTCCAAGCCATGTACAGTTTGTAACTTCCTTGCATGACTCCATTTATAGCTGGAGCAGGGGGTTAGGACATAAATATCAATTCCAATATGATATATTAAGGGTTCCACATATCTTCATAAACTGTTTTTATGTCATTTGTGCAACAATGGGGATACATGTATTTTCCTCAGTTCTACTAGTACATTCAGTTCAACACTATAGCAGTTGGATATTTTATTTTGTTTTATCTTTTAATCTTGAATATTATCATTTCTCTTTGAAATGTTATCAGATCTGACAAAAAGTTGACCCATCAATATAACCTTCACTGATCTAAGATCATGATACACCTACTGTACCAGTACAGTTGACACCATTTCAACCTTTCAGATGTGACTGCTGATAAAGACCTGGATTTCTCCACCTAATACATATGAATGGTAATTGTTTTAAATAACAAAACTGATGACTACCTCCATTAAAGTACTACTGTAGTAGTGCCATGCTGACCATGTGGCAACTCATCACTGCAGTTCTAATGATAAATACGTCTACAGTGGCCAGTCTTAGTAAGTATCAGTGTTTTTTCCTTACGTTGATGTGATATATTCAATTTTCCATCAAATTAAAAGGCTAAGTATCATATTATAATAATAAGTTGAGGAAAAAAGTCTTGCAGACAAAGACTGTGATTATTATTATTGTTATTATTTTATTTTTTTTTTTTTTATTTACTTGCATTGAAGGTTTATTTTGTCAGGAATTTCCTCTTAAAGAAGTCACCATACAAGATAAATTTTGTCTGACTGACTTTCATATTATAAAAAGATACGTTACTGCCTAAAACAAAGATTTTAAGTCAATATTGGTACTGCTGAGTTGCTTTATTGCTGTAAACAATATCATGAATATTTAGATCTATATAATGTTCCATGTCACAGTTACTGTTTACAGTAGCATTTGCAGTGTTCAGTGGAGCTTATGGTTGCCAGCTATATTCTTACACTCAAAATATCAAAAATTGTTAGAAAACACATCGTCTTTAGCAGAAGAATCTAGAATGTGAGAAATTTTATAAGTGGTTTGTAAACTTTTCAATTTTTAGGATTAATGCCCAAAGACCCAGTGGTTGAAGCTGGCTCTTCACTCACTCTCACCTGTTACCTGGAGGATCCCAACCTCCAGCCCAAGAATATCTACTTCAGCTATAGCTTCCACAATATTTACAAAAACTTCTCTCAGGAGAATGTTGCAGTGCTTGATAACTCCACTGTGCAACTCCATGTTAAAGATGTACGTAAAGGCACCTACTATTGTGATCATAATCCAAGTACTGGATATGAGGCTCAGTATGTGGAAGTGGGATGTGAGTATGCATTTTATCACTGTCCATGCAGCGTAACATGCAACAGCAGCTTAGGCAGCACATGCACGCATTGCATGCCACTGTCATGTATATACTACAAAATAATCATGTCAGACTGTAACAAAAAGTTAATATGTCATATGGCTTTCTTTTTCAAAGACCCCCCAGATAAGGCTACCATTTCTTGTATCTCATACAACTTTGAGGAATTAACCTGCAGCTGGACCACAGGAAGAGACCCTCTGATATCCACCAACTGGACAGCACTTAAAAGTAACGAGTGAGTTTCCACATACTGATAGGAGTTGCATTTTTCTTGTTTTAAGTGCATTCTTTGGGGATACTTGGAGATTAATGATCCCATTCCCTTAGCCATGTTTCAATTGGACAATTTTACATAGATGTTAGACTGGTCCTTGCAGTGGTATGTACATTGGCGTTACAACTCTTTTCATTCATCTCAACCCCCTGATGAGTGATGTAGCCAGGTTATTGGCATGGCTAATCATGGTCCATTATAGGTAATACCTCTGTAACCTAAAGTATAGTAAGTATAGTGTGTTGTATCATTCAGCCCCCCCCCCCCCCAACAATTCCCCCCAAGACAATTCCCTCCCTACACCTCCACCAAGACACCCCCACCTTCCCAGGAAAGAAAATACACTGTTTTTGAGTCATCTATTTGAGGCATTTGTAAATTTCTAACTGGATATAAGATAGGAGATGGGAAATGAAATAAAAACAAATGTATTGGCTATTAATTACAAGATTCAAGAAGTTCACTTAGACTGCATTCACACCCGAAGTTCATCTGCAGACTAACAGATCTGAAGACCAAATATGGCCAACCAAGTTGAAAGTTTATCTCTGCTGGGAATCTATTCAGTCTCTGTAATGGGAATATAGGACAAGCTTTCAATTAAGTGAGTCAGCAATACAGTATTTTACCTGCGTATCTGTTAGTCTGCAGATCAATTTGTTCTGAATGCCCCCTTACACACATAAACAGACCTAAGAGGTAACCTTAGGTCCCATTCAGAATAGTGGACTAACTAGTCCGAGGGTCAAATATGGCGACCCACTACAAAGCTTGCCGTCTAATCCGCTGATAGACATTGAATAGATATCCCGTGGGGAAGTATTCAGATGGGTCGGCCATATTTGACCCTCGGACTAGTTAGTCCCCTATTCTGAATGAGGCCTTAGGCAGCCCTGTAGAGTTGGATTGATCCATCTAGTATAATGGGTTTATGGGAACACAGTCTAATTTTCTGCATGGGGACAACAAAAGAATACTTTTTCTACTTATAAATAATGTACTTTAATTGCTATTTCCAGCAATGTATCCTATACACCATGCGATCGCCAGGGACAAAAGTGCACATTGGACTCAAAGTATATTACCGGTATTTCCCAATATTTCAAGGTTCAGGGTAAAAATGTTTTGGGGGAGAGTACATCAGCTATCACAGAAGTGGACATTTTTAAATCTGGTGAGTAATTTTAGTTTAATTTATATATCTATAGCTACTGTATAGAAAAATGTATTGTATTGTATCTGATATAATGTCCTTGGTAAAGAACAGGATTTATTGAACATAGACAGAACCATTGTCCCCAAGTCTTTATAATGCAATAGAAGATCACCTGGGAAGTGAATGAGACCATTTTTATTTGATTGCATTAAGTTTTTATAATTATGTATCTGGACTTATCTGCAACCTTAAAAGAGATTTGTTGCTTTTTTTTTTCAAAAAACAGTGAAGCTGAACCCTGTCAGAAATGTCAAAGCTATAGCAGTGAACAACTCAATGATCAGTTTGTCATGGCAAGCATCCCCCTCAGGAAGGAACATCATGGAGGATTATATTTTATCTACAGTGGGTCGTGGCCTGCAGTACAGGGTTGAATACAGGATTGAACCAGACAATCACACAGTAAGTATGAATTGATTTTATTTATGTTCTGTTCATCCTATATGCCTATTTTTGTATTAATACTGGTACTTTAAATTGGTTGAAAATTTACTTCAACGTCTTGAAAAATGTTATAAAATCTCAATGAGTATGGCAAGTTATGTGAAAGAGCAGAAAAGACACAAAACAAAATTTTATTTAATGTAGAACAATGAAAACTTTATGAAAAAACTTTGATATTGAAAACTTGGTCATTTGACTTTCACATTAACTATGGAAATATCAATAGATATGCTTCTATTCTCACAGATATTCATTGTACACATAATAGGTGGTTGTATACCTGAATAGATCCAAAACCATGAATGCAACTATATATTTGACCAATGTTGCACCAGCAACAAACCAGTATAACATCAGCATAGCAGTGAGACCGCAGGGAGGACTGTACTGGAGTTCACTGACGGTGGTCACATGTGGAAATTTAAGTGAGACCAGTAAGTCACAACAGAATGTGTTGGGTTGAGATGACACATCTAACACAATTTTCAATGGTGTGTCTATACTTCTAAGCTGAAGAAAAACTTAACATGAACACTAATGATTGCAAAGAAAATAGATAACTTTTATCATAAATTGCAATGTTTGGCTTCAAATATTAATACTTTTTGTTAACCTAGCTATTTCAGATTCAAAGAGTTCCTGGACACCTCTTCCTCAGAACATGTCAGTTCTTTTAATAGGGTTCATTTTACCAATTATTATTGTTGCTGCAATTGTGATTGCATGGTAAGTTGTAATCCTCATTATGGAAATAAAAAGGTTTCTATGATTTAAAAAAGTTTAATTAAAGCCAGTGATTCAAACTGATTCCCAAATGAAAGAAGTGATACATTTTTGTAACAACTTTATAATTCAAATGTTTGAACTGCATTTATATTAGTTTGTAGACCATAACAAATTTTTTCTTTTGATACATAGTCTTGGATTATGGTTAAAGAGGAAAATATATGGTACACTGGACATTGAAGTGAGTATCCTCTCGATTTTAATGTCAAAGTTTAAAATATCTTATTAATTTGTGATTTGTAGTTTATTTATTTCTATTAATTGACTTTATACTAAAGTACATCATCCAAGATAGCCTGAAGTTCCATGAATCAGTGTAAAATTTTGCAAGAGTTGTAGAATTTGGTTCAGAATGGGGGATGGGGGAAGACTTGTGTATTGACTGATCAAGCTAGTTGCTGCTTTAATTACTACTGTGAAGTAGTTTGACAAAAAAAAAAGATGCATTTGGTTTTTCAACTTGGTTGGATTGTATAACAGGTAAATTAAATGACAACAGCCAGCTAGACATGTGAGGGTGTCAGAAGGTGAATGCTTTTAGCAATATGCACTGTGCCTGATGCATATCAATCTGATCAATACCTAACATCTAACGTTGACATATATCTCTTTCCATTAAGGTACCAGATATTCCTCATGAACCTGATATTACTACTGATTCCCACTTGGCATATGATTACAACATGAAGGTGAAGCCTCTATAAATGCTATTTTGTGTTACATGCATTAAGATTCCAGCCAGATAAAAGTCACATATTATTTTCTAAAGAAATCTCCATATTTTAAATTTACACATATACTGCTGTTAATAGAATTATTCTGTATTAAAAAACTATATTGGACATATTTTTTCTGAATCATGGTACAAGCTCACAAATTACTACATTACTATATCCACTGTTTCTGTTTATTCATTCATAAGTTGTTTTCATAAAAATTATGTTACACACACACACACACACACACACACACACACACACACATGACTCTTATAATTATGTAATTTTTCGCTATTTTATTTATATTTTAGTATGACTCTTATACGAGAGTCAGTAATGCTGACAGTGGACTGGTCCATGATAGCAGCTTATATGATGAAAATATCAGCCATGACGAAAATGATCTATCTTCTGCACTAGACACATGTACTGCCATCAGACAAAGGGATATAAGGACCCCACTTTTATATGAAATAACAAACACAAAGCTACCACAAGACAGGGGTGTGATAGAAATAGAAAAGAAAGGAATTTGCATTGCTGACCAGAGTGGTTGTCAGTCCTGTGGTCGTAAAAACTCACTTTCACATTTAGATATTAAGCAAGAATCATCTTCTGACCCAACACAAAATAAAGTCTGGAAAGACAAATGCAGAGACATCAGTGGGCTAAAGAGTAAAGCCTCACAAATAGATCCATGTATTACATGCCATAATTCTCTATGCCTAAAATTAAATAACACACCCCAGGGATATTCAAGGTTTGACATTCAATATGACCCTCAGGGTGGTGTGCCTGACAGCTCTGATAGATCATCATCGTTACCATCCTCAGGTGACATGTCTGACACGGAACCAGTGTCACCTGATTCAGGATATATTTCTTTTACAAAATCTGAGAATACACATGCACTAACTACCAGTGGCCCTCTAAGAGAGATGATTGTAGGGGACAAACAAGAGTCAATGTGGGAGAGTCCCCCAAGTTTGTTGAACTCTTCTTCAAAGTTTTTTGGGAGAATGGATCGATCTACCTCAGAGGTTACAATATCAGAACAAGAGGCTTATACAAAAAAACCTTCTAACAAACACTGGTTTTCTATGTGCGAAATTAATAAAAATGGAACTCAGGATTTACAATTTGGAAATGATGAAGATGAAACTCGGTTTAAAAATGGTTATGTCAGCTGGACATGCCTCTAAGAGCTCATGACAGGTTGCCAGATAGCTGTATGATTATGTAACATTCTGGACACAAACTAGACCTTCACCAGTAACTACAGTTGTAGCTCACTCTCTTTCTCCTTTTATTGGGAACAGATTTGTTTTGAGATGCATCAGAAATTTTGATGGAATATATTTTGTATATTAAATATTTTTTGTTTTTTTTTATTTTATAGATGGTGAAGTTATACATTTCTTCTGTAGTGTGTGTGTGTGTATGTGTGTGTGTGTGTGGTGGTGGTGGAAGAGGGCACATATGCAAGGCTAATCTTTTTTCATTGTCCCATTAGAATTTTTATATACAGATTTGGGAGGTCTAAAGGGGAGAGAGGTATGTGACCCTAAAACCTTATACCATAAATTCACCTATAGGCCAGACAAGTTAATATGTTGGTTCACAACAGTGATTGATTGATTTTTTATGGAAATCAAACTTTTTGTTGCACCCATTTTTTTTACAAATGGAAAAAAAACATTGGGTATACTATTGGTTATTCCAGGTTAAACCTTAATATGCTGTTGCTTTTGATAACGTTTCATCTGCCAGATCTGTTAATATTGGTGGATTATGCAAATTCATTTTGTGTAAAACTTGGATAATCTAAACAAATTGGCAGTATCCATTTTTGTAGCATTAAAAAGGTAATGTGGTTTGAAGTTTTTCATGTGTTATTTTTTAAATAAAGACTCATTAAATTCTAGAATTATCAAATGAAAAAATATGGCATTGTACTGTACTACTATGACTTACAAGGTCTCCTTCATAATTAAAGAATCGATGTGTAGATGTAAATAAATAACTGGAATTTCTGGTTAGCTATAGGTTGTCAAGTAACTGCCAGTATACTGTGGTTGACTTTGGAGTTTTTGATCAACTTTGTTTCATTATAATTAAAAATTGTGTCATATGTGTGATAATTTCATGTACCTCAATTCATTCATGAATATTTTTGTGAAGTAATGTACATATAACTACAAAAATTAATGAAATTCACTGACTCCTGCATCTGGCATTTATTTTTTCCAAAAACTAGTATTTCATTGTGTGCATTTTTATCTTTTTATTTTTTGTACTGCACAGCAGCTCATGTATCTCAAATGCCATCTACAATATTGACATCAAATAATATGTGTGATATTAGAGAGTTGATATAATTGTGCACCTGGTGCCACACTGAGATTTTCAGTTTGATGAACATACTGCATAGATAACCAGCATGTTTAATTCCTACATTAAAAGATAAAAAATTCTCACTCCTTACACGTACGTACCTTGCTCCAACAATTCATTAAGGAAATAACAAAACACTGATGACAAGATGACACACCACGGTACAGGTATTGCACTACTGTAGTTTAAATTAGTAAAAGAACCTACTAATGATCTGAATATTAATCTAGTATGACTTAGAGACATAGATAACCCAAAGATATTCATGAACAAGAACTTCTTTGTGCAAGAACTCCTTTTGTACATGTAGTACTTTGTTCAAGTAAAAGCATGTTTATAGCTGTCCAGGTGCCTGAGAAAATCAGGAAACCGAGAATGATGTTTTAGTCCCAAAAATACCCCTGNCCTCCCCACCTTCCCAGGAAAGAAAATACACTGTTTTTGAGTCATCTATTTGAGGCATTTATAAATTTCTTACTGGATATAAGATAGGAGATGGAAAATGAAATGAAAACAAATGTATTGGCTATTAATTACAAGATTAAGTTCACTTAGACTGCATTCACACCCGAGGTTCATCCGCAAACCAACAGATCTGAAGACCAAATATGGCCAACCAAGTTGAAAGTTTATCTCTGCAGGGAATCTATTCAGTGTCTGTAATGGGAATATAGGACAAGCTTTCAAGTGAGTCGGCAATACAGTATTTGACCTGCAGATCTGTTAGTCTGCAGATCAATTTGTTCTGAATGCCCCCTTACACACATAAACAGACCTAAAAGGTAATCTTAGGTCCCATTCAGAATAGTGGACTAACTAGTCCGAGGGTCAAATATGGCGACCCACTACAAAGCTTGCCGTCTAATCCGCTGATAGACATTGAATAGATATCCCATGGGGAAGTATTCAGATGGGTCGGCCATATTTGACCCTTGGACTAGTTAGTCCCCTATTCTGAATGAGGCCTTAGGCAGCCCTGTAGAGTTGGATTGATCCATCTAGTATGATGGGTTTATGGGAACACAGTCTAATTTTCTGCATGGGGACAACAAAAGAATACTTTTTCTACTTATGAATAATGCACTTTAATTGCTATTTCCAGCAATGTATCCTATACACCATGCGATCGCCAGGGACAAAAGTGCACATTGGACTCAAAGTATATTACCGGTATTTCCCAATATTTCAAGGTTCAGGGTAAAAATGTTTTGGGGGAGAGTACATCAGCTATCACAGAAGTGGACATTTTTAAATCTGGTGAGTAATTTTAGTTTAATTTATATATCTATAGCTACTGTATAGAAAAATGTATTGTATTGTATCTGATGTAATGCCCTTGGTAAAGAACAGGATTTATTGAACATAGACAAAACCATTGCCTTCAAGTCTTTATAATGCAATAGAAGATCACCTGGGAAGTGAATGAGACCATTTTTATTTGATTGCATTAAGTTTTTATAATTTATATTATCTGAACTAATCTGCAAGCTTAAAAGAGATTTGTTGCTTTTTTTTTTCAAAAACAGTGAAGCTGAACCCTGTCAGAAATGTCAAAGCTATAGCAGTGAACAACTCAATGATCAGTTTGTCATGGCAAGCATCCCCCTCAGGAAGGAACATCATGGAGGATTATATTTTATCTACAGTGGGCCGTGGCCTGCAGTACAGGGTTGAATACAGGATTGAACCAGACAATCACACAGTAAGTATGAATTGATTTTATTTATGTTCCGTTCATCCTATATGCCTATTTTTGTATTTATACTGGTACTTTTAATTGGTTTAAAATGTACTTCAACGTCTTGAAAAATGTTATAAAATCTCAATGAGTATGGCAAGTTATGTGAAAGAGCAGAAAAGACACAAAACAAAATTTTATTTAACGTAGAACAATGAAAACTTTATGAAAAAACTTTGATATTGAAAACTTGGTCATTTGACTTTTACATTAACTATGGAAAAATCAATAGATATGCTTCTATTCTAACAGATATTCATTGTACACATAATAGGTGGTTGTATACCTGAATAGATCCAAAACCATGAATGCAACTATATATTTGACCAATGTTGCACCAGCAACAAACCAGTATAACATCAGCATAGCAGTGAGACCGCAGGGAGGACTGTACTGGAGTTCACTGACGGTGGTCACATGCGGAAATTTAAGTGAGACCAGTAAGTCACAGCAGAATGTGTTGGGTTGAGATGGTACATCTAACACAATTTTCAATGGTGTGTCTGCTTCTAAGCTGAAGTAAATCTTTACATGAACACTAATGATTGCAAAGAAAATAGATAACTTTTATCTAAATTGCAATGTTTGGCTTCAAATATTAATATTTTTTGTTAACATAGCTATTTCAGATTCAAAGAGTTCCTGGACACCTCTTCCTCAGAGCATGTCAGTTCTTTTAATATGGTCCATTTTACCAATTATTATTGTTGCTGCAATTGTGATTGCATGGTAAGCTGTAATCCTCATTATGGAAATAACAAGGTTTCTATGATTTAAATGAGTTTAATTAAAGCCAGTGATTCAAACTGATTCCCAAATGCAAGAAGTGATACATTTAAAAGCTTTATAATTCAAATGTTTGAACTGCATTTATATTAGTTTGTAGAGCATAACAAAGTTTTTTCTTTTGATACATAGTCTTGGATTATGGTTAAAGAAGAAAATATATGGTACACTGGACATTGAAGTGAGTATCCTCTCGATTTTAATGTCAAAGTTTAAAATATCTTATTAATTTGTGATTTGCAGTTTATTTATTTCTATTAATTGACTTTATGCTAAAATACGTACATCACCCAAGATAGCCTGAGGTTCCATGAATCAGTGTAAAATTTTGCTAGAGTTGTAGAATTTGGTTCAGAATGGGGGATGGGAGAGGACTTTTATATTGACTGAGCTACTTGCTGCTTTAATTACTACTGTGAAGTAGTTTGACAAAAAAAAGATGCATTTGGTTTTTCAACTTGGTTGGATTGTATAACAGGTAAATTAAATGACAACAGCCAGCTAGACATGTGAGAGTGTCAGAAGGTGAATGCTTTTAGCTATATGCACTGTGCCTGATGCATATCAATCTGATCAATATCTAACATCTAACATTGACATATATTTCTTACCATTAAGGTACCAGATATCCCTCATGAACCTGATATTACTACCGATTCCCACTTCGCATATGATTACAACATGAAGGTGAAGCCTCTATAAATGCTATTTTGTGTTACATGCATTAAGATTCCAGCCAGATAAAAGTCACATATTATTTTCTAAAGAAATCTCCATATTTTAAATTTACACATATACTGCTGTTAATAGAATTATTCTGTATTAAAAAACTATATTGGACATATTTTTTCTGAATCATGGTACAAGCTCACAAATCACTACATTACTATATCCACTGTTTCTGTTTATTCATTCATAAGTTGTTTTCATAAAAATTATGTTACACACACACACACACACACACACACACACACATGACTCTTATAATTATGTAATTTTTCGCTATTTTATTTATATTTTAGTATGACTCTTATACAAGAGTCAGTAATACTGACAGTGGACTGGTCCATGATAGCAGCTTATATGATGAAATCATCAGCCGTGACAAAAATGATCTATCTTCTGCACTAGACACATGTACTGCCATCAGACAAAGGGATATAAGGACCCCACTTTTATATGAAATAACAAACACAAAGCTACCACAAGACAGGGGTGTGATAGAAACAGAAGAGAAAGGAATTTGCATTGCTGACCAGAGTGGTTGTCAAGCCTGTTGTCGTAAAAACTCACTTTTACATTTAGATATTAAACAGGAATCATCTTCTGACCCAACACAAAATAAAGTCTGGAAAGACAAATGCAGAGACATCAGTGGGCAAAAGAGTAAAGACTCACAAATAGATCCATGTATTATATGCCATAATTCTCAATGCCTAAAATTAAATAACACACCCCAGGGATATTCAAGGTTTGACATCCAATATGACCCTCCGGGCAGTGTGCCTCACAGCTCTGACAGATCATCATCGTTACCATCCTCAGGTGACATGTCAGACATGGAACCAGTGTCACCTGATTCAGGATATATTTCTTTTACAAAATCTGAGAATACACATCCACTAACTACCAGTGACCCTCTAAGAGAAATAATTGCAGGGGACATACAAGAGTCAATGTGGGACAGATCCTCAAGTTTGTTGAACTCTCCTTCAAAGTTTTTGGGGAGAATGGATCGATCTACCTCAGAGGTTACAATATCAGAACAAGAGGCTTATACAAAAAAACCTTCTGACAAACACCGGTTTTCTATGTGCGAAATTAATAAAAGTGGAACTCGAGATTTGCAATTTGGAAATGATGAAGATGAAACTCTGTTTAAAAATGGTTATGTCAGCTGGACATGCCTCTAAGAGCTCATGACAGGTTGTCAGATAGCTGTATGATTATGCAACATTCTGGACACAAACTAGACCTTCACCAGCATGAGCTATTAATACCAGTAACTACAGTTGTAGCTCACTTTCTTTCTCATTTTATTGGGAACAGATTTGTTTTGAGATGCATCAGAAATTTTGATGGAATGTATTTTGTATATTAAATATTTTTTGTGTTTTTTTTTTTATTTTATAGATGGTGAAGTTATACATTTCTTCTGTAGTGTGTGTGTGTGTGTGTGTGTGTGTGTGGTGGAAGAGGGCACATATGCAAGGCTAATCTTTTTTCATTGTCCCATTAGAATTTTTATATACAGATTTTGGAGGCTTAAAGGGGAGAGAGATATGTGACCCTTAAACCTTTTACACATAAATTCACCTATAGGCCAGACAAGTTAATATGTTGGCTCACAACAGTGATTGACTGATTTTTTATGGAAATCAAACTTTTTGTCACACCATTTTTTTTTTCAAATGGAAAAAGCATTGGGTATACTATTGGTTTTGTAAGTGGGAGAAATTTACAAGTCATTCCAGGTTAAATCTTGATGCTGTTGTTTTTGATAACGTTTCATCTGCCATATCTGTTTCTTGAGAGCTGTTGCTTACCAACAAATTTTATCAATATTTGCCTGGCTTTATTGCATCAGAGTTTTTAACTAATGTGTCTTAGTATTATTGCAAAAAATGTCTTTTCTCATTTTGCATTTGATTTAAGGGATGCAAGATACTTATTCTGTATGGCTACTTTTTCTATATTTTAGATATTATCTAAAAAGAAATGAAAATCTAAAACAATGGTTTTTCATCACACATTTATGTCTTGAATTACAATTGAAATACAGGTACACAGCATTAATACTTGTTGTTTAATATTTGTGGATTATGCAAATTCATAATTGTGTGTAAAACTTGGATAATCTAAACAAATTGGCAGTATCCATTTTTATAGCATTAAAAAGGTAATGTGGTTTGAAGTTTTTCATGTGTTATTTTTTAAATAAAGACTCATTAAATTTTAGAATTATCAAATAAAAAAAATATGACATTGTACTGTACTACTATGACTTAATTACAAGGTCTCCTTCATAATTAAAGAATCGATGTGTACAGGTAGATGTAAATAAATAACTGGAATTTCTGGTTAGCTATAGGTTGTCAAGTAACTGCCAGTATACTGTGGTTGACTTTGGAGTTTTTGATCAACTTTGTTTCATTATAATTAAGAATTGTGTCATATGTGTGACAATTTCATGTACCTCAATTCATTCATGAATATTTTTATGAAGTAATGTACATATAACTACAAAAATTAATGAAATTCACTGACTCCTGCATCTGGCATTTATTTTTTCCAAAAACTAGTATTTCATTGTGTGCATTTTTATCTTTTTATTTTTTGTACTGCACAGCAGTTCATGTATCTCAAATGCCATCTACATTGACATCAAATAATATGTGTGATATTAGAGAGTTGATATAATTGTGCACCTGGTGCCACACTGAGATTTTCAGTTTTACGAACATACTGCATAGATAACCAGCATGTTTAATTCCTACATTAAAAGATAAAAAATTCTCACTCCTTACACGTACGTACCTTGCTCCAACAATTCATTAAGGAAATGACAAAACATTGATGACAAGATGACATGCCACGGTACAGGTATTGCACTACTGTAGTTTAAATTAGTAAAAGAACCTACTAATGATCTGAATAGAGACATAGATAACCCAAAGATATTCATGAACAAGAACTTCTTTGTGCAAGAACTCCTTTTGTACATGTAGTACTTTGTTCAAGTAAAAGCATGTTTATAGCTGTCCAGGTGCCTGAGAAAATCAGGAAACCGAAAATGATGTTTTAGTCCCAAAAATCCTGGTATTATGTCACACTATGAACTTGGAAACCTGTTTCAAGCATAATTAGATGTTTTGATGATACATTAAATGAATGCAACAGGAATAAAAAAGCTAAGACCTTTGATTCAAGATATAAAATCTCCAACCTGCAGTCTTCCCTTAAAACCACTTATATAGATTTACAATGTATCAATAAAAAGATGCTTTTAACATCTTTAAACTGGGCTTACAGAAATTTCTCAAACAGAAATATATATGCGTGTATCTCTGATACTAATTTAAGTTGAAAATACTGTATACCAGAACTCTCTCAAGAACTATTCCTGATCAGTACATATATGCACTAGTAGATGTACATGTACATGTACCTGTACCTTTACTGACCCAAATGACCAACACTCTATCAAGTTCCAAACTTAGACCAATGGCCTAGTTAAATAGTGACTTATCCAGGTCACTGCCACTTTAAGGGCCATTATTTTCTTTTGTTTGACTAAGGCCAAGTAAGAGATACACACAAATTTCTCACTTTTTCACGTTGGAAGTAACATAAAAAGATGCATCAGAAGAGTATATATAATGAATGCTTTAGCTGTGGTGAGTTATCATGGTATACCAGTGATTATATATAAGCCACACTTATTTGAAAATAAGGACCTGTTGTACAGTATGTGGTACAGTATGTGTTGTGTCACAATAAGAGCTAATGCACTCTAAGGCCCGTACAGGTGGGCAGTGCCTCGGGCCCCCACTGGCATATATTTTTGTCCAATTCAAAATGGTAGATTAAGTCTAGATCGGATCCAAAAAGAAGAAAGTCTAGTTCTTGGGATCACAATAGTATTCAAAAATACCAAATATTGCAACACTTTTGGAAAATCTTATGTGAACAATTACTAGGTACTTGCTGAGTTATTTACTGATGCTGTGTGCATTCAAAAAACAGCTTTTTTATTAAGGAAGTTTTCTGCTTGGATGAAGAGTATTAAAGGCTCAATTTGTGTACTCTTTTGATAAAACAGTTATGGTGATCAGCAAAGCAGAAAGTATACAACAGAATGAAAAGCATAAAGAAAGGAATTGGCCATATAAACAAGGGTTGTGTATACAAGTATTAAATCTGAGCATGTGACTGGTGTGACCCAATATAAAATCTTTAAGAATGCTTTTTATTTATCGAGTAAGTACACAGATGTGGACATTACAGGTCTACTTGCAGAGATTGCTTTTCCAAACAACATGCTGAAAAGTATAGGTAACTACCAGTACTACAAGATGTTTTAAATACTAGTATTTTTGCATTGGTGCGAGTAGTTTTCTTTTATTGATTTTACATCCCATGGTAATGATAGTTTATTTCACTGACTGCTCTCAGGTACATTTGAGCAATTATAAGCCTTCTTGAAGTATTGACCATCCATTAACACAGTGCACAGATGATGGACAAAAGTCAAGTCTTTTCTATAGTTGACATCCAGTGACGTACCTCAGATGAAGTACACCAAGAACAGCATGTGACAGTTGAAGGTAAAGAAATTTTATTAATAACTTAAAAACTAAATGCATCATAAATGCATGATGTGACTCAAATTAAAGTTTTTAAAATCAACTTTACCACTTACAATACACTTAATTTATCCATATTCATATATATTAACTTGCTTTGTAGTGCTTTGTGAGAGCTTCATATTTAAGTGTTGGCTTTTAAACTGAATATTTTACTTTTTCAGTTTTGTGTGATTGATTTTGACAAGGCATTGATCCAGTGAATCTCTGAAAGCCTTAATATATAAAACTCAAGTATTGCAGTAACATTAATTGCATCCGTTGTTTATTCTTTAAGTTCATTTTTGGTATTAGTTCTATAGTGTATTTTTTTTTTTTTTTTTTTTGGACAAACAGTCAACAACAACTCAGCAATAGGAGGCGTATGCAGCTCTAACAGAATGCAAAGGTGGATTTTGAGGACTTTATCAATATTATTACTTTACTGGGTCAAATCTTCAGGTGGGTTACATTTCTGAATATAGGCCAATACATGGGTTAATTTAACAAAGATTTACTAATAGTGACAAAAATGAAATCTACACAAATGCAATATTACAATGCTACTCTATTAAGAAAATTTTAGGCAAGTAAAAAGAGCAACATTTAATATATCATTGCCATGTGCAGCTTTTATCATGGTATCAGTTCTGAGCTATGTATATATTTGACTGTATCAAGATTGAGACAATTTATTACAAATAAGCTGACCTTAATACACTTTACAGTTGTACAAAACACCTAGCACGTACAATTGTGAAAGTGTAAATAAGTGGGACCAAGCTGTTCTCTACAGGATCAATCTGTCCACAGGCTTCATGTTTAAAATCTGAGTATTTAAAATTCTTGTAATCAAACTGACACATTATGAATTCACAAGAAAATGTGAAAAAAAGGGGAATTAAAGATCATCCCTATATAATGCCTATCAGATAGAATACCATGCTAACTATAAAAAGTACAAATTTAATAATGTCAGTTTTTTATAACATATTAGAAACAAGATTTCATCTACAGCCCAAAATAGCTAGTGGATCTTTAATTTTCAGTGGTATCTGTCATCATTTTCTCACTTTTCTTTAGTGTCCAGGGTACTACCTAGGGACCCCATTCTACAGATTGGCACTACTCTGAATCTAACCTGTACTGTAGATGATACAGATAAGATAAACCTGAAACTGCTTGAATTTCTGAGACCCAGAACAAGTTTGGACTCTCACCCGAAGCTGATTTCCCAAACAACAGCATTGTTACAAGTGAGAAACGTTCAGGAAGAAGATGCTGGACAGTATGAGTGCTTCTATAATAAAACACTGCAAGGGGGGCAGTTACTTACTGTGGGATGTAAGTGCTTAAAGTTCATTTACAGACACCTATCTTTTAAAAAAATGATCAAATTAAAGTCTAATGTTTCTTTATAATATTTCAGTACCATGTTTAATGCAAATTTAGAACTGTATTTGAGCAAAAACAACTGTATCATATGATATCCTAATTTTTCTATAGGTTCAAGGTGTCTGTTATTGTTTGTAATGATTGTACTGTCTATATCACAGCCTTCCCAGTTAGCTTTAGCTGATTTGATCCATTGTTTCATTAATGTTCAGACCTTTTTTAATCTTGCATGACTCTTATTGCCTGACATTTAATCGACAGACCATAAGACATGCCATACCATTGTTAATTTTTTTCCTTTTTGCCAGACTAGTTTTATAATGCACAGCTTGAATATTCTTTGTTTATTATCTTTCTTATAACAGGGATGTGATTATTAAGATAATTATAACTTATTTCAAGGGATCGAATGTGATTCTGACCCAGTCACCTCCTTTTCCAAAGAATATTATGTAATGCACAATGAGGCAAAAATTAAGAGTCTTTTTTACCTTGCAAGTGTATCTGTATAATTATGATCTGGAGTCATGCAGAGGGCAAACTGTCATACCTAGCTGTGTATGTCAGCTGTCTGTAAAATATGGTAATGA
Organism: Lingula anatina; assembly: GCF_001039355.2. Next base: position 233,004 of record NW_019774303.1, read on the forward strand.
CTCTGTATTTTCCATGGGGAAAAATTATTTAATTTCAGATACATAATTTTAGAATATTAATATTAGAAGTGTTTTTCTGTGTTGCATTTGTGTTGCTTTAACTGTTTAAAGTGTAACTGTGAGGTAGTCAGTTTTCCAGTTTTGTTGCTGCCACTCAATAGTATGAACCTTATTCTAAGAATTTATAACTTAGAAAAATAGTATCTGTAAAATTCACAATTTCCCTTTTGAAAATATTGAGTTATTTACATAGACCTAAGAAACTGTGCATTACAGGGATTTAATAACTGACCTTTTTTGTTTGCTTTATTTAGTAGAAATTTAGAAGTCAACATAAACACACCTGTATACCTAATATCTAATTTAGATGTTTCCCAATTTCAGATTTAGATGCACCAACAGATGTAAAGTGTGTCTTCTACAACTTTGAAATTTTGTCATGTTCTTGGAATCAAGGAAGAAACCCTCTTCTCAGCACAACTTGGAATGCCTATTGGAAAAGAAGAATATCTGATCATAAGTAAGGGACATATAACTGTACATAAATCAGCCAGCCATATTAATAAAAGCAATACACAAAAAAGCACACTTAATTACCTTTACATTGAAAATGTAATATATATTTGTGAATTGTGAGCATGACAATCTGTAATATCTTTGTTTTTTAACCAGCATTAATCACTGCACATTTAAGGTGATATCAATCCTATGTGCTCTCACATTAAATTTCCAGTTGGAGTAGCTGCAAGCACCCAGAACCCAGTGTCCCAGCCTGCAACTGGACCACCAGTTCAGAGAATGGCTCTGACACCCTGTGGATCAATGATATGATATGGATCAAGGTTCAAGCAGAAAATGCCCTAGGGACAGCTTCAAGTGACCAGTTGGTGGTATATACAAATGCTAGCCTGGGTAAACACTATGTTTCATCTTTATTAATTCTTATATTTTTTAAAATAATAATTTACTTACTTAATAATTTACTGTTTATAAACAGTGAAGTCTCACTGCTGATGAAATATGTGATAATATATCCTTTTTCGGATACAGCTTTCACTTTCTCATTATTTTTACAATACATATTATTATTATTATAATCCACTGGATTCATTGGTGAAGTGCATGTTTGATCACCATGCATATTTAAGTCTCAAGCTTAGAACTTAGAAGTTGAAGGCTATTTTAATATCTTTACATGGAATGTGACTAGAGAATATTTCAGTGCAACTGCCTTGATGGTGAACCAGTCCCAGTTGAGAAATATTGAGCACTACTAAGAGAACATTTAGATAGATACATACTAATTGGGTTGGTCCAACTCTGCAGGGGTTCTTGCTAGGTGCAATCAGCTCAACTGAATGACACACCTCGAGCAACTAGGGAGTTTGTATCTGGGTTAATTATCCCCTAGCTGCTCAAGGAAGAGTGTCAAACAATTGACACTGATTACAAGAACCCCCCCCCCCCTAGATTTGGGCCTACCAAACTTGTACAATGTGTCTATCTGAATGGTGTCAAACAGTCCTCTGTTTTACTATTCCAGTCCAACCTGCACCAATTCCATCCAATGACATTATTTTTGTTGCCCCTCGACTGTCTTGGCAACCTCCAGTTTTTCCTTCTTATGTGCATCCAGTGCCTCTAGACTATCAGATTAACATATCTCTACTGTCTGGACAGCCCCTGGAGGTAAGTTGGATTACAGGTACATGTTGTTGTTTTTAATTAATAAAAAATTGATAAAATTTTAAAAATAAACAAAGTGACAGGCCAACCATTAATTGTATATATTGTCACCCTTCACCCAAAACTCCTTATTTACGTACGTACTGCCTTACATACTATTACACTCTTTTGAGTAATAAATAAATCTTGAGTGTTCAATGACTAAATTAATGGACATTTACACATATATGTATGTCATCTGATGGGTGGCGTCATAATTGCGATTTTGGGGCAAAAACTGAAAAATTGGTTTTTCAAATTTCACTTTTACCTGAGCACTCACAATCACAATTTCAACACCCATTTAATGAAACTAGTTTGTACTCCAAAACCCTGCCAGCGATTTTCCCTAATGCCTTTATTTAATGAAAATCTGTAATTTGGGGCTCATAACTCCATTATAAAAACATTTAAACCAAAATGATGGCACTGGATTGTATAGCCTATACATGCCTGGTCAACTCTGCCAATTTCTGTGATAAAATCTTGTTCAGGGATTAAGTTACACCCCATACTGATTGCTATATATCACCTCAAAATAGAAAGGTGTTAAATTGAGGATTAAAGCTTTGAGTTGCATATGCTTATACATTGTTTTAAATCAGCACAAAGACAGATGCATTATTGAATAATTAGATGGAGAAAAAAAAACTCATTTTCAGTATCTGGATGATAATAAAGGGTTAATTTACAATACCCGTAAACCCTTTACAACTAATACTAGTGACACTACAAAGAAACAAAGCGTAAATCTTTCAGTCTTTACTACTGCAATATTTCTTTTTGCTTCTAGAGTCACCACATAACAGCCCTCTCCAATGAGAGTGCATCCGTTGAGCTTCTTGCATTGCATCTAGATGTCTATGCTTACACAATCACTGTGTGCAGCAAGCCAAATATGGGGGGCTTCTGGAGTGAGGCAACAACAGTTCATGTTGGTTTCATTGGCACTTATGGTAGGTATGATGTGCAAAGTATACAAATTGTGATTTTGCAGTAAAACACTGTTGAAATATATCTTCTGCAAACTGATGGTGTGTCCTTTTGAAAGAACATTTGACTAAAAATTGAAATATGGACTCAAAATTTTACTTAATATATACATTGATTAAAAGTATTATAACCCTGCCAAAAGAACACTAAAAGCATCACTGAACTTACCCTCTGCTAACAATTCCCAGCAAAACTTGGAATAATAACAAAAAGAAAAAAGGTTACAGACTAACGAACTTGGATCTGCACTTTTAATTTGTAACTGGCTCAGACCAGTGAGTTTTTGAATGGTTGAGCCTGGCCATGCCACATATAATGAATGTCATTACCTGTACTTTCTTCTGTGTTATATGTGACTTTCACTTTTGGCCAACTAATTTGGAACACAAGTCAGACATATAACACTCAGTTGCTCTTGGGAATAGTTCACGTGTTCCTATCACAAAGGTCAGCTTGAGAAAAAGTTTTTTAATTAAGTAATTGGAGGATTTAGCTATCAACCTAATGCAAATGGTCACTATACAGTTTTTGTTATTTATTTATTTATTTATTATTATTATTATTATTTATTTTATTTTTTTTTTTGGACTAAGTGTTTCTAGGATTTTAAGGTATCAATTACATTATAACTATCTATAACTTGTTCAGTATATGCATTTGTTCAACGTATGAATGCTAATTCTAATTCTAATGCGTATTCTTTTCCCAGGTATACCTTTTGACAGTGTATTCATTCCAACCTTCGTCGTATTTTTACTTTTTCTCTTGGGAGCAATTGTTGTGGGAAGCAAGTATGTACTATAGTTCTTTTGTCTATATAAAGCTCTTCAATGAATATTTGTTATTTGTTAATATAAAACCAACATTGACTTGAAAAGAAGTGTACATACATAATTGATAAAGGACTAGAGACTATAAAGTGCACTGCACATGCCACAAATTTTGTAAATTCCTATGTACATTATAAAGATTGCATATTTAGGTGCACCTCATGAGTTTAGATGTGCAGATCTGTACCCAGAAAATACATGTTTCCTGATTAAAAGATGATCATTCAGCATCTCCTAGTATTTAATTTATCAGCTTTTAATCCTACTTCCAGTACACTATATCGGATATTTGTCCAATTTGTCTTAATATTTAATTTAAACATAGACAAATATACATTTTACATAGAATTATTCTCTTGTTTTCAGATTCCATCATTACTTAAGGAAATGTTTCTTAATCCCTATCAGTGTACCCAAACCAGTCCCTGAGGTGGTGGAGTACTCATTCCAGGTATAAAGACAATTATAACTAATTGATTACCTCACTACATCTTGATGTAGTAGATCCTATTTGACCTAATTACAGGTTAGGACAGAGATATTCATAGGATTTGAAAGACCCCCCCCCCCCCCCAGACAGTCATTTATATTCTATGTCCAACCTTTTTCAAATATAAATGGTATGTTGTCAATGATTATAATATTATTGTAACAGTTATGGCTTCTTGAAGAAGTAAGTCTTAGAACCCTTTCTTTTTTCTTTAAGAGTGTTTTTACCCTTTTCCTTTCTTGTCATATGAAAGTACAATATTTGAGTTTGTTACACATTTACCTAGGGAGAGGAGTACATGAATAAGTCTTATCCAGTCAAAATTCTAATTTTATGGAATACCACAGACAGAACAAATGACAAATTGAATGTTGTCCATTTCTATACCAAAAGGAAGATTGTAAGCAAAATACAATTTAATGAAATTAAAATTAGATAAACACTTGTAAAAAAAAGTAATACATTATATATTTTTGTAGAATTATGAAAAATGCAATGGCCATGGATCATCAGGTTATTCCAGCTACAGAACAGAATGCAGTAGTAATGCAGTAAGTTGTTGATCTTAGATTAATCTTAGATCTAAAAAGGATATATTTCTTCTTCATGATTTATCATTTGAAAAATTGTAACTGTATTTTTTTAATTAAAAAAAAAAACATATAAAATCAGTTTGTGTCTCTCAACAAGGATCAGTTCCTACAGAATATTTTACAATGGCTACAATGTTCTACAAAGTAAGTATGCTACTTACATAACTACTGAAATGATGTTGATACATGTATAAGCAACTGCAAATGTCTCTCCTTGTAGGAGTCAGGAGTCCCTACTCATGATAATGGAGCAGATAAAGAAAGTTGTGGAGGTAGCTGTGCACTGGAGTCTGAATCAACAAGCTCTGCTGCCTCTGCATTCTGTAAATCAGAGGCACTTACTAACTACCCCCAATGTTGTGTTCCACAAACATGCCCCAAGGAGGGATACTCAAAGTTTGCCCATGCAAATGGCAATACATGCTTTGAAAATATGCCTTATGTTTTTCTAGACAAGGAAAAAAAGATTGTTAAAAAGGGAAGCATAAATGATGACCCTAATGAGATGGATACAATTCCTGTCACAGAAACACCACTACTTGAAAATGCTTTAGGTGCTACACTCCATAAGGTTAAAGGCAAATATTATCCAAAACGGTATTATGAGGATGCAAGGGATGAAGCTGGATATGTAACATGGAACACTTGATTATAAATGTTGGAAATTGTATTGTTCTTTAAATTTCAGTAGAATTAATGAAAATGTAAAATTACTTATCAAATCTTATCTGATTTACTGCTTATGGATTTTTTTATACAAGAAGGGTTACTCTTTCCTTTTGGATGTAAAAAATCAAAAATATGATTGTTATTATTATCATAATTTCATTATTGTCAGTATTATCATTAATATTATTATTACTCACTGCCCCCAGTCCACTTTCTTGGTTTAACAAATTTGCAAAATGGTGCATTTTTTTTTCAATGCATGAACAATGAATCTGTCAGCCTTTGTCTTCCCTTTACTTTTATTCCCCTTTGAAAAAGATTGTCTGAATCTTCCATTTTATTTTGAAAATGAGGGGACACTCCTTGGCTCTTGCCCAATTTTCCAAAAGATAAATTTATACACATAGTCTACAGATTTTTTATACATACATTTATATATTTTTTGACATGACAATGTATATATGATATAATGACAGTTATGTTTTAAGAAAAGATGTTTTAACAGTACTTTTTATTTGGCCAGTAAAACCATATTTTGTCTAGTAACATATTCTTTGCGTCCCAACAGAGGAACAATCCAGTATAAGGACAATTTTCTGTCATATCTTTGTTGTCTCTAAATGTTGTTTTGTATCTTATATATTTTATAAAACTTAAGATAATCTAATAAGCCTCAAGATTATGTTGTCCATTAGTTAGCATGGAAGTGTTGACATAATTCTGTATTATGTGCTCTGTCTAGAGAATTTAAAAAAATAAATAAGTAGCGATTGATTTAGTTGTTTAAATCTTAAAGGTTACATAAAAAGTAGGTGAAATCATGTAATGATTACTTACCCACATTAACTTACAATTATGTTTAACCATTCTATGTGTAACATTTTGTTCAGGTGTGTGAAAATTACAAATAAAAACTGTGAATTTATTTTCTTGGTTTTTATAGTATAAGAATTATATCTGTTGATAACTGTCAGTTCCCAAACTTGTCAACTCCTTGGGGCCATCACCACCTATTATATCCAAGGGGCTGTCAATTCCAATCCCAGTGGATCGTATCCCAAGGCATCCCAAGGGAATTTCAATTGACCCTTATTGGAGACTGTCATCTCCCATCCCCAGAATCCCTGTGTAACTCTGTCCAACAGTCTCAATCATCCCAAAGACCTTACTGGAATTTAATGAGCGATATTGATTTTGTATTAATTAATATCTATTCAATTTTACATGAATGTTTTCACCCCACCTAGAAGTAATCAATAATATTCTGTGTCATAAACACTTCAAAAGTTTAATCATAATCCCACTACTGAGACGTATGATTTTTATTACAAAAATTACAACAATTTTTATTACAACAAAATTACCACTCCTCTGACCAGCTGGTGTTATGTATTTCTAAGCAAAACGAGCTGTCTCAGAGCATGGACCAACTGTCACCAGTATGTACCAGGGTGTTGCTGCATACCAAAGGTTCTCATAGGCAGCCATATTCTCCATCATTCTATCACAAATGAAAATGAAGGCTAAAATCAGGTGACTTGAATTTATTTTTGACAATGAGGAATCTCTCTGAAGGAAAGACATACTGAGGACTGTAAGTACAACTTAATTCTATCAAGTGTTTTATATATGTTTAAAATTAATACAGTAACTATATGGTCCATAGCGCATTATATGAAATGCATAAACATTTAAGAAGGCCTATATTTTCAGTAACAAAGTTGCACCATGTGCAAAGATTGCACTGAATTTTTATCGTTTGACAAACAATTTTTTTTTTTAATTATTGTAAAATTTCATTTTGAAATCTTAAACCATCTTTGCAGGGCTAAATGGTCCGTCATACTCAGTCTCACGATTTACGTCAGGGTTCTCTCCCATCTGATTTTACTGCCAGTTTAGGGAAGTACCAGGGCCTGCTAAGGCAGTACAGAGAGAGTATGGGGATATATGATAATGCAGACAGCAGCTCTGACACTGCCACCTACACTACCAGTCACAAGAGAGTCAATACCTACATAATCTTCATATTCATTGTGGAGTTTTTAATTATGGTGTTTGTGGCCATTTTGGAATACTTCCTCAGGTATGAATAACGTCAACACTATAGTATACTACAACTTTTCTTTAACATATTGAACTTGCATATTTTCTATTGAATTACGTCAATAAAATTGTGACAGCCTGCTGACCTTGAGGCTGTGGTCAAGTTTCACCTAGTTGGTAGTTGGTGAACAAAATCATATTCAGCTTTTATTGTTATAAAATTTTATAAATAATTACTGCCGAACATCTGTCGCTAGGTGGACCACAGCATTTCCAGTGAGACAGCAGAATTTCTCTTGTCTAGACCCCAGCATATCACATGCAGTTGATGGCAGACAGGCCTTCTCTCAGTTTGCTCTGGAGGCAAATGTTTCAGAGGCACTTATGTTAGGAGCTTGTTTTCTGATACCTACTATAATGGTGAGTAGGGTTGCTTTGTTGAACAGTGACATGCGATATTAAAGCAGATGTACAAGCCGCACATCCCCAGGGAATGGTGTTTCCAGACAGTCCAAAGGTTCACTGGCTAAAAATTAGCCGTTTTCTGACAGCAACTGCCTTGTTTTGAACTGATCAAGGACAATTAAAAGCACCTCTGAACATAAGAGCTTCAGATCTTAAACCTAGCTACTGCCTCCCCCCCCCCTCCACCCACACTGAAAGCACTGTTTTTTATTTCATTTTATTTAGATTAATTATAAAAATCTTTATGAATCCTACAGCCAAATAGGAGCATGTTGTTTATCACTAGTATTAGTTTTGCGTGGTTGTATAGAATTCTCCTGGTTATGAAAATTGATTTTTTTCAAAGATGTCAATACAAGTCAAAAATAATATTTAATGTACTGTAAGTGAGAACTATTCACTACTATGTAGCCTTGCATTTAAGAACAGCTTGGGAACATTAATGTATAATTATGATATTTTTTATGATCTTAACTTACATTTCCTCAGATAGGCATTGGTGAGTCTGCCATGTGGTTACTCAATGGCAGAGAGCACAAAGTTGTGTATGCCATGTGCAAACAGTTTAAATTGCCTCAAATGTTCAGGCGCATGCTGAGGTTTGTAGGTAAGATATAATTTGTATTAAAATGTAAGTTTGGTTAAGTATTTATATGCGTTTGTTACACATACCTATAAGCATTTCCTACTGTTGTGAATCACTAAAATGATAATTTGAACATTGATCTGTCAAGAGAAAAGATTGAAACATTCCATGTCTAATGGTAATTTCAAAAATGCACCAAGGACCATTTATTAAATTATTATTTTAACGTCTTTTGTAGATCATTCTGATGTCAGTAGTAATTGTCTCTGGATCCTCAACAATTTCTTCTATATTTTAGTCTTGCAGGGGGTTTATTTGTCAGCAATTTCACCAAAAATTGGCCATTTCAGGAGTCCACATGTTTGGGTGTTTAGCCACCATGGTTGTGACAGATGTGACCAAGACAATGGCTGGAACACTCCGACCCAACTTCCTGGCAGTATGTAAACCACTCAAGAATTGTACTAGCGATAATGTGGGTCTGGAAGTATGCACAGAGAAAAATATTGAAATGCTAAGAGATGCTAGGTATGGCATACTAGTACATTTTATGACTTTATGTGAAAATATAATTATTGTTACATTTACTGTATTTATAATTTGTTAGTGATATACAATTTAAAGGATAACAGGGGTCATACCATGATTTGTGGATTTTTTCCCCTGGCATAAGGGCTTCATCTGATTTTTATCTGTATCTGTATAATTTATAGAAAGCATTTGCAACCAGTAGTTATCAATTTTTTAAAGATAACGTTATAGAGAGGGCATGCCAGAAATGTACATGCAGTAAAAAAGCAGGCATACATGCCATTATGGAAATCCCATTATTGCCTTTTAGGTTGTCTTTTCCATCATTGCATGCATCTGTTACCTCATTTGCTGCAGTATTCACATCCGTAAGTATAGGTTTAGAAACAACATTATTCTTTTTGAAACTTGTCAAATATATAACAATGACAATTTTCTAAGATATTTTAAGACTTTAAATTTTTTTTCTCATACATGCATAACAAAGTGATTTTCATTGCATTTGTAATTACTCTTCACTGGAATCCGTAAAACAAGTTCTACCATTCATCAATTGCAGGTGTACATTCACAATTCTATTAACACACATCAAGTACGACTCCTACGCCCTTTCTTCACACTGTCACTGATCATTGCTGCTTTGTTGGCTGGTCTGTCCAGGATAGGTCATCACAGAAACCACTGGCCAGACATATTAGCTGGGTATGCTATAGGGTCAGCAGTAGGATTCTACCTGGTAGGTCAAGTGGTGTACCTGATAGGGAATAAAGTCATTTCCAAGCGTATCTAGCATCTCATAATTTTTCTGTTTAGGCTACAGTCAGTTGCAAGTCCTTACATTGTTAAACATCCAGAGTTTAATCTGATGAAAACATTATTTTGTTAATAACATCCTGAATTTATGTAAATTTATTATTTACTCCAACATGCAGTCAAAAAAAATTAACATACAAAGGCACTGTTTAAACACAAATGTATGCACTTTGGTCACAGATAGTAAATTAAAAATTCATACCTTTGATCTGTTTAGAGTATTATGATACTCAACAGCTTCACAGAACACCAAGACGGCAGTGTGATTTGCAAAAAAATCCAGAAGATGGTAAAAGAAGACCCTGATACCTCATATGATGAATATGACACAAAGTCTTTAAACAGGGTAAAATTTAATTTACTATATAAATATGGCATAAATATAATTTCAGTTTTAAATTACATTTGACTCACTTGCAAAGGCATTTAATATATGATTATTATTAAATCATATACTAATGTTTATTCCTTTCAAAATTACCAAAGAAATCAAAATGTCCATATTTAAATTTCAGTCTGGCAAGTTTGAAGTCCTAACAGCAGAAAATCTCATGCGAGAAGATATCTACCAGGAACCTTCTATTCCAAAAATTTCCAAAGAGCCAAAAGCAGGGACAAGTACTACGGGAACAGGAACCAGTCATATAAGTGTTCCACATCCCCAAGGATCACCAAAGCCAAAGAAACACTCCAGACGTACCAATACAAGAAGCCCACCAAATATGAAACGGGCTTACTGGAAAAATTCCTTTCAGAGGGACTTGGAAAAGACAGTTGATCAGTTACGGAGAGAACGCTATGGTTCCCCAAGGTACAAAACTACCTAGCTATTAAAGAAAGACGTGGAGTTTATCATATTCTTAAGATTTCAGTGAAGAAAGGAAATCCAATTCTTTTTACAGAAGAAAACAGCAGTTTGAAAATGACAGTCAGTTTTAACAATTAGCACTAACAGGTTAAATAAATAATGGTCCTTAGTGTCGAGGTGCTTAGAGATGAAAGTGTTTCCAGAACTAGTGACACAAACTGGGTGCTGAAATTCGGCATGTTAATTCAGTGACACAATAATGCAAACAGAAAGGTCCTATGTACCAATATTTTACCTTTTTTATTTTATAATGAATGAAAACCTTTCAGTTCTAATTTAGATCTGCAAGCCTTGTTACTTAAAGCAAACAAGTGACTGTGCTACCTAACACAATGTCATTCACATCAAGTCTTAGAAGAAAAATGAACATTATATGCTTTATGTAAATAAAATCAAGAATAGATTCTCAGCAAACAATTTCAATTAATATGGCATACTCTGATTGAAAATGCATTTGGAAATCAATCCACATATATCAAGACTTCCAAGGTGATATAACAATTTATTTCCAATCTGCCCATAGAGACTTTATATATTGGTACATATTAAATACTCTGTTTTGCAACATCTTTCCACTTATCTCTGCAAGTGACATCAAAACAGGGATGTTACAACCTCCCACTAATCTAACTGTGAAGATTTCTTATTTACAACACATATACATTTACACTGGAGCTTTGCTAAACAAAGACTTCAAAAACAAATAATTAATCACAATTTCAGTCAGGAAACATATAAAGCAATTTCCAATCAATTTACAATATTAAAGCCAGCTGTTTCAAAAAGAATATGTAATCAAAGTCCATGATGTACTTCTGCTAATAACCATTCCTTTCTATTCCATTACTTTCACCATGGATAATTTCATGAAACACAATAGTCACATTTACTGACGACAGCACCTTTACCATTTACCTAAGTGAATATAATATATTTCAAAGTCATTTAACACATATCTTGGGTCAGTTTTTCTACACATGTACAGCGTCCATCTTTCTTGGTTTAAGTTTCAGTCTTCACCGTTTCATAATTTTACAGTCTGGAACTTACACAGTGCTGGATTATGAAACCTGGTCTCCCATCTTGGCTGAAGCAACCTAAAAAAGAAGCAGAACCACATGGTTAAGAACAGTACATTGAAAACTACACTAAGCTTTTCCAAATCCTGCCACCTTGGGATACAAAGATGGAAAAGGGAATCTATGAACTTCTAACAGGTGACAACGATTCTCCAATTTGAACAAGGCAGCAAAGCTGTCAAATGTACAGACAAAAACCAGAAAATAAAAACGCAGGAAATAGGATACTGTCAATTCTGATGAACTAATGTATTATGCTTACTGTAACTGCATAGCCAACATCAAATTCTTATTCTGCATAACACTGGATTAGGATGAAAGTAAAATGTGTATCAAGCATCAGACTAAGTTCCCATACCTAGATCAATCTAACAGGATCAATCCAACTCCAAGGGGTTTCTCACTAAATTGCTTTCAGTTTGAGAGTCTTAGGATTCTGGCATGCCAGTTTCAGTAGGCGTGAGAGACAACTAAGCCACTTACATTGATTGCAATTTAGCGAGAATTCCCATGGAGATAGATCGATCCACAGTTAGCGTGATAGGGTCTGGAAATAGTCCCTAAGGTGTCAGGCTGATAAGAGTTAAACTTTGGAAATGCCAGAATGAGGTACAGTGAAAATTACACACACAAAAACAAATTGCTTAAACTCATAATATATATATATATATAATTAATTTTTTTTTTTTGGGCTGTATGTCAATCCTAAGAATCATTCTTGTAACTTAACAAAATACAGAAAATGTTACAAAGTAAGAGTACAGGGCTCCTGGCAGATGGGAGTGATAAGTCAAAACTTGAAAATGCCAGTATAGCACTCTATAAACCTGCATTGCCTCCAAAACAGAAAACAATCACATTGGTTTTCAAACANGTTGTATCATAACCTACCTGCTTTGTGGTTTGCTATAACAACTTTAATATCCTGAAGTGTATACCCCTGAAAACAAATAAATTTAAGTTACAATGTGGCAGTAGACTACATTTATAAGAAATTGGAACAGAGAATGAAAAAATATAGAGTAAAAGTTGAAAACACAATCCCTCCCATTAACTCCACTGAGATCCCGAAACATTTCATATAACTTGTCAAAGTACATATTGGCATGATTTAACATAATCCATCTTAAACTCTAAATAAAATTAATTTCATCAAAAGTAAACTTAATGATTACTTTAAAATGTAGTTCAAAAACTTACTTCAATGATATTCTGCATGACAATAGCTAGAATAATTCCATAAATGGCCACTGCTTCACAGAAAATAATACTGATCAAATTCTTGGTACGAATTCTAGGTGCTTTCACTCCTGCCCCATTTATAGAAGATCCAGTGACAAAAATTCCCCTATAGAAAAAAAAAAGTTAATTCTGTCATGTTTCAAACTTATATTCATGAAAAATATTTTACATCTATTCACTTATGAAATAATTAAATAAAAAATTTGCAAAATGAGAAAATTCAATTTTATATTTTAATATACTGTTATATGTCTTTCTTCCAATTTAAAAAGCAAGCAAAGTTTCCCTGATATGATGATGAATTGGCTACAATTTTGTGAACTAATCTCTCTTACCATGCAGCCCCTACTACTGAGAGGGCAATGGCAAAGGCCACGCCCAGCCCTCCCCACATCACAGGACTGGTAGTACTTAGAAACCTGGAACAGAACCCAATGTGAATATTTCCTTTCTTTACAATTGAATTAACTCAAATTATCAAACTTTAATTTAGAAAACTGTATTTGATTACACTTATCTCCCCTTAAACAAACTGGTCTGTTATATAGCAAATTTACTAATCATGTTTATAACTGTTACAGATAGATGCAGACTATTCATGATAATGACAATATTATATAACCCTGGAGAAACATACCATCCTATGTCAAATCTATATCCCTGGTCTGATAAGCAGTAGTAGAGCCCTTTAAAACAGTAGAAAATTAAGAATATTATTACTTGCACAAACAGATATATTATTACAAATGTTAATTACGTTTTTCATCTTTTACATTAATTTCTGATATATATGAAATTTAACTTTTAGATCAAATGTCATAGTAAAGTTGCCGTGTCATGAAATTTAAACCAACATTTGGGTGTAACTGAATCAGGAACACCTAGCAGTATAAGTAATCTAACTGGCAAAGGCATGCAACTCTCCATACTAAATCCACCCTCTGCCCAAAATTTGATTGCCATTATTAAATTTATGAATGAAGTAATGCGAAAGATCCGAAATGATAAAATAAAATGTAAAACGCCAAAGTCACCAAAACTGTCAAGTTTTGTTTTCTCGATACCCAATATATATATATGGCAAGGGATCTTATCTTCCATATATAATTTTGTATACTATACTGTATTAGTTTAGAGAGCCTGTAAAAACATTTTTTGTGCTCAATGCATCATTTGTTCATTTATTCTAATTGATATTATATGAGCCAAAGTGGCTGAAGAGCAACATGTAAATCCATAATCATTGAAAAATTTTTAAAAGATTGTCAACAGAGTTCTGTTAGCTAATTTATTTGAGGAGGTGAGCAATATTTGAAATATATATTTTGTTGCTACAACTTGTACATGTAGTGTTAGTATTATCAAATTTTCCATTTCAGAAATTCGGTAATATGGAGTATGAACATATTTGAAATCAGCAAACGAAAACATTCCTTTAGTAATACACAATGTTTATTTTATGTTTCATCATAAAACCGATTTAAGAATGAAAACTGGAGTGTAAAATGGGTCTGTGACTGAGAGGAAAAAACTGTATTGATTCTTTCTCAGGAAGAGAGAACACCGGTGACAAGCGTCATTTAGAGTAAAGTGTTGACATGTTTTCTGACGTACACTTACCTATTAATATAAGGGCAAAGACAATGATTCCACTGCCAGTACTGTATATCAATGTACTCATTTTATCCTTTTATATGTATCTCCAAATAATAAATTGTCACTCCATCCAGCAAGTCTTGTGACCTCCAATCAGCTCACGTTAGTATTCTCGTCAAAAACGAGATCGACCTAATTTCACTTGCAATCGGGACTAAGTCATGGATAAACTGTCGCTTTTTGGTGTAATCGCAGTTACGAGGCCTTATATAATTCTCTTGTGCTCCTAATTGTAAAAATGTTACGTTACAGGATACAGTAACATATTTATATTGGGTGTTTTACAGAAGCCAGTGAAATGAGTGGTAGGTCGACTGTGAACTTGTTTAGATTACTGCTTATTTACTATGCTCTATTATATTTAGGCTTTTAAAGTCACAACGACAGCATATTATCATTGTTACTCATTACAGTAGAAGACCAAAAAGTGGGAAAAGAATATAACGGAATATACTTCTTAATTTGTAGAACTCCTTACAGACTTTAGTTTCATTTACTAATGTATTACTTCAATTTTAAAATCTATTTTTCTCACGGACACCGCGTGCGTCTCTGACAGCACGCCCATTTAAAGATATTAAATCTCATTATTGTAAAGTTGCTGTCTCAATATCTGAAGCTTATTCAAACTGTCAGCATTTTTAAATTGTGTTATCTTTAGTGTCCTCCTTGTCAGACGGCCAGGAGTGGGGGCCTATTAGTTTAGCAGACCAAGTCCGCCATGAGCACCTGTTCTACAGCCAAGAACCCGTAGAGGGATATCTAGCAGGTAGAGAAATAAAGAAACCAAGATGTGCAATTGATTTATTATATATATACCATTTCAAAACAGCATGACATATCTGTACTATATACCATCTCAAAACTGAATGACACTTCAGTACTAGTAAACGTGTGTCACGCATTCAGTTGTATATTACACCTTAGTTTTGAATGGTCCTTATATATGCACTTGCACCTTTGTTTCCTTTTTTTCTTAAACTTGGGCACTTACAGTGACATTTAGATTAATATGCCCTAAACATATAATGCTGTGCATTCACGCAAAGACATGGACTTTGAAAAAAGATAAAGTAGAACAATGTTGGAATTGTTTATCGTGAATCAGCAAGAAAAACACATTATTTTGTGTATCCCCCTCAAAATTTTTTTTAAAAATCAAAAGAAAAAGTGAAGGTCTCATATGTTGCACTGTGTGCAGATTTAGTAAAAGCCACACCCTGCAGTCATATGTCACAGTGGAACAAGCTGTCATGATATAGTCAAGGAAATAACAAGCTGTGCTTTACTACATGATTAACTACACCACCAATGCCCTAGGTCATGTAGTCATGACAGCTGCAATGGTCACTTGAACACATGATCCAGGTAGGGCATATTTTACAGATATATATATATATATATATATATATATATATATATATATATATATATATATATATATATATATATATATATATATATATATATATATATATATATATATATGCTCACAAATAGTCTGTTTTAGCAACTGTACCTGTAAGCTGTGATGCAGAGAGTATGGGGGTTGAGGAATTACTGGAGGGCAGTATGAAATGTTGCCTTGTCTCCACCCTTCTGTCAGTTTTGTCCGTCTCCCTGTCCCATTCCCCGTCCCCTTTCATTTTGCCCATTTCTGCACTCTGACTTTCATTTCTGTTTACTTTGCTTGATGTTTTTTTTTTCATATACAGATAAGACATAATTCTGTTCCAAAATAAAATAAGTTTTTATATATATTGATTGTTGAAGTGTTAAAATGGATAGTTTTTGGCATGCAACCTTGATGTCCCATAATAAAAAAAATCTTGAATTATATATGTTAACATATTACTTTTTTATCTGATATGTGATAACTATGTATTATAATACTAAGATACAAACAGTCTACCCACTCTTTTACATTTTCAGTTTAATCTATTTACCAATAAAATTCTCAGTCTAAAATATTTTGCCAGTAATAACATAGTAACCTTTTTTTTTTTTTTTTTTTTTTAAAGCTGAGAAGACCCGTGATCTTTTCCTCCAGTCAAAGCTGCCACTGCTGAAGTTAAGTCAAATCTGGTAAGTAAACCACAATTATTAGTTTTTTTAGAAGCCTAACACATATTTTAATTGTATTTTCATGTGAACTCTTTCTGCTGATCTCTGTGTTTATTAAGTGTTTAATGAAACTTTTAAATTTTATGATAAGATTTTAAAATGCATGAAATCTACTGTGTCTTGCATCTGATTTTGTGCCATGGTTTATTATCAAGTTAAATAGACTGGCTTGGTTTGTAAGCAAAATATCATGCGCCAGAAGAATTTTAGGGTGCAATTTCAAGAGCATACTAAAAAGCAAATGTAAGCTCTTTCCACAAGTGAGGAAGTCATTCTAATTATGTAACCACCTTTCTCTTCAAATATTTATGTAGAAAGGGAACTATTCAAATAACAGTTCTAGGGTTACTTTGCTCTTGTTATGTGGAAAGGGTAAATAAACTAATCAAACAACAGCCAAGACATGTACAAAACATCTCATTACTGTTAAACATTTGCTGGCAGGTGATTTTATCACTGTTTTATTCAAATAAGGTGTATTATAGAGAAAATAGAAAGTTAGTAGAACTTGTTATATATATATATATATATATATATATATATATCAGCTTTTGTTTTAATTGCACTAGATGATCATGATGGAAAGATTTGAAATCCATAATTCAAACCAGTTTATAATATTACACACCTGAATCATTATACAGTGAAAATGCCACTGTTACAGAACTCACTTTCAAAAACCCGTCATTTAATAATAAGCCAGAAGTCAAAGGCTGATACCTGACCTGCTCCTGCAGTTTGGCGGAGGAATTGGAGCACAGCAGCAGTACATTGTTCAAATAAACATGCACTGTAGCATAAAGTATCAGATACTTGGAATGAGGACAACAATAGAAAAGGATATTTATTTTTAAAACTTAATTTATTTTTTAGGAATTTGTTTTCTTTTGTGTTAAGATAAAAGGCTGACTAAGAAATTTATAAAGTGGTCCTTTTTTCTTTCTTTCTGTTAGAACTTTTAATAAGTTTCCCTATAGGAAAAGATACTCATGTTTGATAAGGAAAGGGTACTGTTGATATGGACAGCTTATTGAGGTGAAATTAATAACATACACTGGTGGCTGTGCATTTGGGGAGGAGTTTGTAACACCTCCTTTGTTCTAATCACTAAAGGTATACCCTCCAGGTGTCAACTCAGCTGAGAAACCAGGCATTCTTGTGTCAAGATTTACCAGTAAAGAATGTTAGACCACATTCATGAGTGTACAGTTTGCTTTTTAACAGTGGGAGTAAAAATTACTGAAATATTGGTGGGCTACAAAGTTATAGAATAATCAGACTTCTGTGAATTACATTGACCTGAAATACAGGATCATATTTATCAAAAAATCCATGTATACAGTATATCATAGCAACAAGTGAAAATGATTGAATTCAGTGTTCATACACATAAATGTTAAATAATTTAAGGAAAATGGAGGACATGGCACATAGGTAGGACATCACTCATAAAATTTTCTGGATTTTTGTCACTGAATGGTCTGATTACAAAATGTCATATCTCTTGTCGTAATGTACTCATTAGATAATTCTTGTAAAGTGTCCTGACATCCTGGCATTGAAGGATCGTTTCTCTTTTTACATGCACACATGCACACACACGTAAACACACATAAATATTTTAAGTATCAATCATTTTGAGTAATTCTAATACATATTAATAGATATTTTTTTTTAATGAAATGCCCTGTCTACCTGTAAGTCTTCTATTAGAGCAGGTGCTTTAAAAAAATTCTAAGTAAATTACTGAAGGTTTGAAGTGTGGGTCACCACTGAGAGAGCAGATTTGTGTGCACTGGTTCTTTCTGTTCATACAATGTGATCTGTCAGCCATGGTGCTCAGACAACAAGGTCAGGGCATTGTTAGTGGTATGTTGATGATGCAAACACACCTATAGAAGATTAGTGAACAGAAATAAGTTCAAGAGGGAATCGTTCATGTTAAGTGTCAAATTTAGGACGAGGAAAAGAAGCAGGGAGTGTATGGGTGTTTATGTTGTTTTTAATCAGGGGTCTGTTTACATCTAAGAGTCCTGCAAATAAAACTGATTATATTATGTAATTTTAAAAACTGGTTTCCTTTTTCACAGGCAAGTAATGAGCTTGCTAAAGTGCTGGTTCAAATGGCTAGAAGCCTTTAGCAGATATAAATTCAACTTTTTAAATCTTATTACAATAACTGTGCTTACAAAATGAGAATTCTAAGTACAGAAGACCAGTGTACTAGACAAATTAAGAAGTCCAGTAATAATTAAGACATAAATGGTTTATGTAAAATACAACTGGATGACATGCATAGCCTTAAGCATACACTTAATATATATATATTTAGTCTGTGCACTTTAAGGCTTTCCTGTATGATACTGGCCCAAACCAATTATCAGGGCGCTTCCTCTGTTATTAAAATTCTTAGGAAAGAGCATGTGATTTGCAACACCTTCTCAGACCTTATTATTGAAATAAGTCGTGCTTGATGTCATACATATTGGGTAGAGGTGTTTTTTTTTATTTTTTATTTATTTTTTATTTTATTATTATTATTATATTTTTCTTTTACGTTATATTTGGGTGATCTGTCATTGATGTTGGAAAATTAGTTACATTGCTAAAAGAAATATTATCTACCATAACTCATGAAAAGTGTTTTTTTTAAACTGCTTTCAGTCCCATGCTGAATGAAATGTTTATGATTGTCATGTAATTTGGATGACATCTATTTGGGAAATAAATTGCTAAATACATTGTAAGAGAATCCACAGGTGGTTTATGATTATCCAGTTAGAAATGTGGTCACTGGGTTTGTAAAATGCTGCAGGTATCTTTTATTTTCTTATATCCATTTACCTTGTTTGAAAGATGGCTTTCTTGGCTCATTATTGTTACTGACCTTAAAAAAGGAATACTAGTACATATAATAAATTAAAGAATGTTGGGCTCTCCTGTTCCCTCTGTCAGGGCAACAGCAGTGCTCTAGTGCACCAAATGGAGAGGCACAATGTTTTCACATGCCTGTCACTTTGTCCTCTAATTTTCCGCTTGACTTGAATATTTTGCTGCATAAAATTCCATTGGAATATTACATGATTGGTGGGCATAGTCCCTATTTTGTATGGTTGACCAGTATATAGATTCCAGATAAATGTGGGAGCCATTGTCAAGCATTTCACCTCAGTTGTGCTTGTATTGAACCAAGATGAAATCGCAATATTGAATACAATGGAAATTGTTGACAAGGATGCACATCTTTTTTATCTTAGAATTAGCTGATGGTCAAGAGTTAAATTGTTACCCCTGCATTAGCTGTTGAAAAATAGGGATTGCATGCTGTAGTATAAAATTTGTCGTTTGTAGTAGACAGCAAGATCTCAAGAGAGGTCATATTAGCTAAGAGTTGTCCTGTTGACCCTGCATGGTATAACAGGGTTCAGGACACATTATGTATGCATAAACTGTGATTATGGATTACCATTACACAACAGAAAAAAAACTATGTCAGTGGGCTTGGCAAAGCCTGTAGACAGTTCAGGCCCGTAGCCAGCAATTTCAAAAGGGAGGTTCTCTTTCTGAAAAACTGGCCCTTTTACCATGAAATCTTCCTGTACCTAGATAAAATTTTACCCAGAGGGGACCTTTGCCCAGCAAAAAGGGGGGTTCTTTTGAACCTCCCGAACCCAGGAGCGGATTTAGGCCGTCTTCTGGGTCTTCTGGAAGACGGTCAGATTTTCAAGTTTACATTGATGGGTATCTAATTTTTTCTGTCGGAAGACGGTCAAAATGGAGGATGGATCAACAAATATAATTTGGAAGACTGTCAGAATATATGAGTCCGCCCGTGCGAACCCCCCCCCCCCCCCCCACGGCTACGGCCTGCAGTTTTCACAAAGTCTTATTTCTAATCAATTACATATCATGATTAAGGCAACTAAGATGTATTTCAATTGGAATCAAAAGTCCTTTTTTTAATCTTGAAAAGTAAGCCCTGGGTCCAACATTGTTATCAAACTTAGAGGTGGGCTAAAGCTATAGCTGCCCATGAACAAAACCACTGAGAATATGAAATTGGTCCAAATAGAAAATACCTTTTGTATTATATATCATGACATATGTCAGATTGATTGATCAAGATCAATTTTTTTTAGTTTCATTTCAACATCCTTATGCACATTTCACTTATCAAGGTAAGCCTCTGTTTACACCACAAAAAGTTGTGAGTGTAAAAATCAATGAATATGGTATAAAATTGACCAATTCATGTAATAATTGATGAAAGAAACTGACAAGTGATAAGTGGTGACCCAAATAATGAACAACGCAGTGTTTGCTTGTCACCATTTTCTGTTCAACATTGTAATTTAACCTGTTATCTTTAGAAGACAACTAACATTTATCAGTCTAACTATTTTTGAAACTCTCTGAGGTCAGTACTGCAAAGATGACTTTGTTGTCTGCATTCCAATCTGTGCTTATCTAAAAAATTTTCTGTGCAACAGGGCCCTTTATACTAGATTTGAAAATTTTATAATTAAAATTTGAAAATATAAAGAAAAGAAAGAAGACTAAAGAGAAGGAAGACTTTAAGATAAATGAATGTCTAGTAGGAATAAAAACAGTTTAACAAATCAGATAGTTAGGTAGTGTTCTCAATTTTAGATACTTATAAGATGTCTTTTGGTCAAACATATGTTTAAACTTTTGATGAAAACATATAATCACGGTATTTTTCTAGATCAAACCTGCTCTGTGTTGATTTATCAATTATTTATATCTTCAGGATTTTAGCAGACATGGGCAAGGACAACATGTTAGATGTTGCTGAGTTCACCATAGCAATGCATCTGATCCAAGGACTTCTTCAAGGCAAGAGTCTGCCCAAAGTGCTCCCAGATTTCCTCCAGTTGCCCTCTGTTCAACAAGTTCTGGTTCCAGTCATAGAAGACAGAGAGAGGGCAGCCTATCAGGCTGTGTTCAGTGTGGAAGACACAGCAAATAGAGGTTTTGTTGATGGTGAGAGAGAGTAAACTGTTGTTTTTAAATTGCACATGGGCTAACCCTTTTCAGTACAAATAGATCCTGTCACCAGTCTGATAGGTTAAGCTCACCATAGGCAGCAAATACAACAATTCTTTTTTTCCACCTTCTATACTGTCCCAGGGCATGCCTCAGATTTGGAGAGTATAATATCATACTAAAGTAAATATATATATCACATTTGCTGCTTATGTTGAGCTTAGTTTTTAGACACAGCAAGCATAAAAGAGTGGAACTAAGAAGAGTCAGTCTATCTTCAGTATAAATATCAGGAAGTATTGATAAATAGGACAAGTAGTAAGGTTTAGATATATATAAACAATTTAATATTGTGAAGGTAAGTTTTATTAAACAGTGAATAAAAAATGCTATTTTTGGTGTAATGAATCTATTTCCTGTATTTGGTCACAATGGAAGTTCTTTAGAATAAATCTGAGAACAAATCTATCAGTTCACAGCACGATGCTGTTTTATAAGCAGTAATAAATATCATTTTTTACGGATTTTAAGTGCCACTTATTGCATTTACTTTGATGGGGAGAAGTTAGCAATATTTTGCAAGTCTGTTATTTCTTCACTTTCAGGTAAGTGTGCTTATCCAGTCTTTCTGGAGAGCAGACTTCCCCTGGGTGAACTAGCTCTGATATGGGACCTGGCTGACCACGATGCCAGTGGGACACTTGACAAAGAAGAATTTGCCGTCGCCTGTCATCTGCTTAAATATGCCAAAGAAGGTGAGGTCATGTTTTTTAGAGAAAATGTCTATGAAATTCAACAAAGTTCATTCTTATATAATATTATGATTTAGGTCAGTGCACACCTTCCTCTACTGGATTAGCCATGAAGTTCATAAACTGGTGTTTTTCACTAGATGACAATTTGGTCCAAAAGCAATTTGGTGTGCTAAATGAAAGGTGATAACAGTCATCCACAGATTTCTTTATGACTTGTGATCTAGAGCTCTGTTCAGCCTATTTGCACAACAGCACCAATTAACCATGTTATGCATGTCATATTAAAATGACTTTCTCATACAAAATTCACAGTTCTTTAAGTTTCACCCTTATACATAAAAGGTTTAATGTTTTTACAATATCACCTTTCAACATGCATACACAAAAACAGCCTATAACATTGATTTTTGCTTGTGAAAGTTTGCTATATGAGATCTCACAGTTTTATATATAAGCATATAGTTTGTCACCATGGAAACAGGCACTAATTTTGATCCGACAGAGAGCTCCTCACTGTGCATTACAAGATCACATGATGATTTGTCTTATACAACTCACAGATCATTTGGTAAATATTCTGATTTTGTACAAATGCAGATGGTGATTTCAGTGGTTGTGAAAGCTAAAGAGCCATTTCACTGTCATGTTCAATCAGTATATTTCACACATTGATGAAAGTGTTTATTGAAGGAAGTTTATTTCTGTTAACAGGTATATTGTGGCTGTTTTCCTTCTAGCTTATCAGTAAGGCTGATGGCTGTTGGCACTAAGACATGCCAGGAGAACACTTGGTAACAATAATAATCACGATATTTGGTTCATGATTTTAGGTAACAAGATTGAAGGACCTGTGGATTTTCTCTCTCTGGCACCTGCAAAAGCTCTACCTGGAACTCTGCTGTCGAAAAACAGGAGGTAATCTCGAGTTTTTTTAATTACTTGGTTTTAAATGTAAAGTTAGATAAAAGAAATAGACCTGAGCCTAACCGAAGACTATAGAAATTGTATTAAATATTTACTTTTTAGTTTTGTTCACTGCACTAAATATTTTCATGGTAATTCTTAAATATCCATTTTAAATGTTTAGAAATTATGGCTCATAGAATGGTAGTAAAGGTGCTAAATGTATATTGCTTTGTAGGCCATTGAATACTGTTGCATATAGAAATGCACTCTGATGTTTGTAACTTGGTGTTGGGTAACGTGTGAAAGAATTCTATAAATAAATATATTACATACATATTTACCATTATATTCACCATCATGATTTCTTGAATTTTGTAGAAATTTTCTGAATTAATACAAGTTCAAAACTACAAATACTATCACATTGTAGTTTGTTTTGGTTAATGTTCAGGAAATTGGGGACAAACACATATTTCCTTTTGATATGGAATAATTTTAGACAAATATTTTACAGGTATGCGATGAACTAGGTTATGGTTTAATATTAAAAGTTATCTACTGTGCATGAGACTTTTTTTATTTAAAAGTTATCTTGACCACCTTTCTTGTCAAAGTAAGCTTTACCATGCAAACAATTTTTTTTTTTTTTTTGGTTGCCAAGATTACATAGAATTTTATTTAATACTGAATTTAAACAATAACATTACTTATCATGAACAAAAGCATAATTTATCCAAACACTTAATGGTGAACAAGTACTCCATTTAACAGATTTTGGTGCATTTTTGTTAATTTCTCTAATTGCATAAAGTAAACTTGAGCACAGCCATGCATTTGAAAACAATGAACTCTCAAAATATTTGTTTGATTTTGTTCATGCTAAACAAAATTTCATGAACATACCTTTCTTGTGTGTTTTGCATCAAAAAAGTTAAAGTAATCTCAAACCTTGCAAATGTATGTTGAATAAAAATAAATTAGTGGTTAAACTTGCTTTGTTACTAGTAAGGGGAATACAGAAAATCCTTCCCTCTGCCTAGACCATTTACAACTTTGACAAGAAAGGAGTAAGGCTGTGTTCAGACTTTTATCTCTGCTTTGTTCACTTTGTTCAAAGACTTTTTACTTGTATAATACAAACTACATTCTTTTCAAACTTATACTTAATTCTTAACCAATAAGTATACAAAATGGTGAAAATAAATACAAAATGATATTTATTTTGAGTGGTTTAATTTACTAAGTGTAGTTAATTTAAACAGAAAGAAAAAGTCCAAATTCATGACGTTTTATTAACTAAAGATAAACTTCATATCATCACATTCTTTTTGTAGATGCTTTTTGAGAGCAATTTGTTGAAGTAGCTGCTTTAACAAAATCATTTTCATTGCAGCACTCATAACTTTGCTTGAAATAGTTGTGCGTGCACACACAAACACACACACACACACACATCTCTTTTCCTCCAGGGTCTTTCCAGCACTCCTCCTCGTGTCCTTTGTTTTCTTCGATGTGGTATCTGTTCTACTACTACTACCAATGTGGGAGACTTAGTGCATTTTAACTCACAGGTTAGTCTGATAGCTTCTTCCAGCTCTCCATTGTGTTTGCTCATTTTCTCCCTAAGCTAGCTAACATCCACCTCCATCTACACCAAGGTAAGTGATCCAAAGGCATAGCCCTGTAAATGCACTCAAACACATTTTTGGTTTTGGAATATCATCTGTTTCCTATCTGTGTAACTGTAGCAATATTACCAGTTGCTTCCTGCACAATTACTAAATACTAACAATTTAGATACTAACCATTTCATCCAATAAACCAAAGAGAATATGGAATTTGAATAAGTAGTGTTGTCATAAACCATTGAATAAATGGAACTTTGTCAGCCTATTTCAAAAAGAGCAGTATAACCAACTTTAAACTGTGTGTTATATTGTAGAATGTGGTTATTCTGGCAATACTGAGGATGTGTGCTCTTTTTCTGACAGTTGGAAAATAGATTCTATGTCAGATAATAGCAATATGTATTTATCAAGATTATATGTTGATGTTAAATCAAGTTACGCATGTTGCTTGAGTTGTTTTGTATGTTATGAAAAACTTGTATGCATGGGCATGTCATACTATGTCTTTGTGATGGCGCATGTTCATACATTCTGTGTAATTTGTGGTGAATAGTACAGTGTAATCGAGTTAGTATTACTTAATAATGTGTTTTATGAACACTTCTCACAACTGGCAAAAAAAAAAAAAAACCTTTGCCCCAAGTGGTCTCCCCTTTGAACAACACTTGGTGCAGTGTACTATTAACAATTTTGTGTTTACATAGCTGACATAATTTTTTTGTTTTAAAGAGAAATGTTATGAGAACTTATGACATATTTGCCATACATGAGATTTTGGATACACTTGGCAAACTTTGCTATGACATTCGTTAGAAAAATATATGCATGAAGAAACATTGGCATATGTACTACCTACCAGCTATCTGCTGCGAAAATTGGTAGTCCAAACATATTATTTGGCTGCATATTACAAAAAAAAAAAAAAAAGGATTAAACTTTGTATTTTGAATTGTGCAAAAAGTAAGTATTAATAATATGTACAAAGTGTCATGAGTGTATGTAAAGAACCAATCCCTCTCTGCACATTTTAAAATTCTTCAGTGTCATTCTTGCTGTTTGTCTTGGTAACCAGATCAACCATAAGGAATGTTGAAAAAGACAGTACTAACTTAAAGCATGTATTTCATGAAGGTTTTGAGATGTTCACCACCTGACGTGTTGTCAAGTAGACACCTTTGGCTTCTTGATTCATAATAATAATGCACTTAATTGTTTATATCATTTTGATTTATAAATCTTCACTGATTTATGCAAAAAGAAATAATTGTGTCATAAGACAAACTAACAATGTTTAACTTTCTGATCACTTAAAAAATGACTATTATCTCAAACTAATCGAATGATGCTGTAAAGAAATGGTTTTTGTGCATTTTTGAGCATTTGTCCCTGGACATCTCCTGACATTAATCTCACCAGTTAACAGCAGTTGTCTTATGAGAGTTAAGTCTCCATGCTGCACTTTGCGTTACCCATGTAATGTTTTGTTGAAATGGAGTGTGGCATTTTATTGTACTGTCTCGTTTTACCTGGGAAAGTTAACAATGAACCTCTTCCAGACTAACAAATATTTTTTAGAGTAATGATAATCTAGTTTTATATTTATGTCCTTCAATATCGTCATAGAGTTAGATGTAGAAATATGTAACTTTTTTTGTGTTGATTTACCTTTTAGTTACAGTATCAGTTGTGTCCCTTTCAAACCTCTGTCAGGTAATTATATCTCATATTGTTGTTATTTGATAGCCTGCGGGAATCTTTTTCTTTTGTTAGTATTTATACAATACAGAGATGAATGCATGTGTGTAAGGAACACATTGTGCATAACATGTTTTATCATTTCAGATTGGCTGTGATGGAAAAACAGAAAACAAGTCTGATGGCACTGAAGGTGAGTTGATATCTCTATTGAGATTGTATGTAGGGCATGCTACTTGGGCAAATACTTCAAATTTCTTTTTAAAAAATGAAGTATACCCTTTCAGGATCAAAAGAAGGTCCTAGAATTATGTTCATTGTGCCTGCTCAGGTATAGAATTTAAAGTGCCATTGTTGGCATTTTTTATTATCTTGTGTATAGAATGATGTTTATTTTGGCATAGATAAAAAGTTTCTAAAGAACTGAATTTTTTAGGAATGAAAGCTTGAACATAGTAAGCATTGGTCTAAAATGTGATATTTTGGGAATTTAGAGAATAGGGAAGCTATTAACTTTGCTCATCACAAAAATATTAAAGGTAATTATTCTGGTTCCTCATGGTTATATGCACATGTGAACATCATAATTATCAGCCCTGATCTGTATTCTGGAGCGTTTCAGTTTTTGGCTATTGGCTGAACTCATAAAAAATAGTTTTTGCTCTCTCCAAGTGTTGGGTCAAAGTTCATACTGAGCTGGGTGACATAGTTTTATATTCATAGCACTGTTATTTACAAGGGGTTCACCTGTATCTCAGTGTCGGGGTGTGTGCACAATTGGCAATGGTTTAGCATGAACTGCAGTGCTGCAGGCAATAGCAATATGTGGACTGTTGAAAAAGTTCTACTTGTATTCTACTGGTGACTGAACTTGTCTGTATACATGTGCATAGATATATATTTGTTATCATGTTCAGCTGTATGAATATGATTACGTACTAGGTGTTCTGTATATTACAATCATCATCTGTCGTCTCTGCTGCATTGGTATTGAAGACCACAAAGTTTATTACCTATGGTTGTCAAGTTTTGTCAAACAGAATGGTTTGCATGTAAAGGAATAGTGGCTGACATGGACTGCATTTCTGAACTTTCCCCATAAAATTTTGTCAACTTTTGCAAAGAGCTGATTTCTAAAACCTTATTGCAAACCTACGAGTAGTTACACACTTCATCTCCTAAAAGTGCTCTTTTGTCATGAACATTAGCCAAAAGATCTCATTTACAAAGGCTAAAATACTGGGAAAGACAAATGTGCTTTATTTTGACATTCCTTTGGGATGTATAAAGTACCTATTGAAATTGCTGCACTCTCCCTCAGGATGCACTCCTGATCAGAGCACCCATGTGATACCGTTATCTTGGCTGTCTGAAATGTAATAACNTACTACCCCCCCCCCCCCCCCCCCGGCTACGGCCTGCAGTTTTCACAAAGTCTTATTTCTAATCATTTACATATCATGATTAAGGCAACTAATATGTATTTCAATTGGAATCAAAAGTCCTTTTTTTATCTTGAAAAGTAAGCCCTGGGTCCAACATTGTTATCAAACTTAGAAGTGGGCTAAAGCTATAGCTGCCCATGAACAAAACCACTGAGAATATGAAATTGGTCCAAATAGAAAATACCTTTTGTATTATATCATGACATAAGTCAGATTGATTGATCAAGATCAATTTTTTTAGTTTCATTTCAACATCCTTATGCACATTTCACTTGTCAAGGTAAGCCTCTGTTTACACCACAAAAAGTTGTGAGTGTAAAAATCAATGAATATGGTATAAAATTGACCAATCCATGTAATAATTAATGAAAGAAACTGACAAGTGATAAGTGGTGACCCAAATAATGAACAACGCAGTGTTTGCTTGTCACCATTTTCTGTTCAACATTGTAATTTAACCTGTTATCTAAGACAACTAACATTTATCAGTCTAACTATATTTGAAACTCTCTGAGGTCAGTACTGCAAAGATGACTTTGTTGTCTGCATTCCAATCTGTGCTTATCTAAAAAATTTTCTGTGCAACAGGGCCCTTTATACTAGATTTGAAATTTTTATAATTAAAATTTGAAAATATAAAGAAAAGAAAGAAGACTAAAGAGAAGGAAGACTTTAAGATAAATGAATGTCTAGTAGGAATAAAAACAGTTTAACAAATCAGATAGTTAGGTAGTGTTCTCAATTTTAGATACTTATAAGATGTCTTTTGGTCAAACATATGTTTAAACTTTTGATGAAAACATACATTCACGGTATTTTTCTAGATCAATCCTGCTCTGTGTTGATTTATCAATTATTTATATCTTCAGGATTTTAGCAGATATGGGCAAGGACAACATGTTAGATGTTGCTGAGTTCACCATAGCAATGCATCTGATCCAAGGACTTCTTCAAGGCAAGAGTCTGCCCAAAGTGCTCCCAGATTTCCTCCAGTTGCCCTCTGTTCAACAAGTTCTGGTTCCAGTCATAGAAGACAGAGAGAGGGCAGCCTATCAGGCTGTGTTCAGTGTGGAAGACACAGCAAATAGAGGTTTTGTTGATGGTGAGAGAGAGTAAACTGTTGTCTTTAAATTGCACATGGGCTAACCCTTTTCAGTACAAATAGATCCTGTCACCAGTCTGATAGGTTAAGCTCACCATAGGCAGCAAATACAACAATTCTTTTTTTCCACCTTCTATACCGTCCTAGGGCATGCCTCATATTTGGAGGGTATAATATCATACTAAAGTAAATATATATATCACATTTGCTGCTTATGTTGAGCTTAGTTTTTAGACACAGCAAGCATAAAAGAGTGGAACTAAGAAGAGTCAGTCTATCTTCAGTATAAATATCAGGAAGTATTGATAAATAGGACAAGTAGTAAGGTTTAGATATATATATAAACAATTTAATATTGTGAAGGTAAGTTTTATTAAACAGTGAATAAAAAATGCAATTTTTGGTGTAATGAATCTATTTCCTGTATTTGGTCACAATGGAAGTTCTTTAGAATAAATCTGAGAACAAATCTGTCAGTTCACAGCACGATGCTGTTTTATAAGCAGTAATAAATATCATTTTTTACGGATTTTAAGTGCCACTTATTGCATTTACTTTGATGGGGAGAAGTTAGCAATATTTTGCAAGTCTGTTATTTCTTCACTTTCAGGTAAGTGTGCTTATCCAGTCTTTCTGGAGAGCAGACTTCCCCTGGGTGAACTAGCTCTGATATGGGACCTGGCTGACCACGATGCCAGTGGGACACTTGACAAAGAAGAATTTGCCGTCGCCTGTCATCTGCTTAAATATGCCAAAGAAGGTGAGGTCATGTTTTTTAGAGAAAATGTCTATGAAATTCAACAAAGTTCATTCTTATATAATATTATGATTTAGGTCAGTGCACACCTTCCTCTACTGGATTAGCCATGAAGCTCATAAACTGGTGTTTTTCACTAGATGACAATTTGGTCCAAAAGCAATTTGGTGTGCTAAATGAAAGGTGATAACAGTCATCCACAGATTTCTTTATGACTTGTGATCTAGAGCTCTGTTCAGCCTATTTGCACAACAGCACCAATTAACCATGTTATGCATGTCATATTAAAATGACTCTCTCATACTAAATTCACAGTTCTTTAAGTTTCACCCTTATACATAAAAGGTTTAATGTTTTTACAATATCACCTTTCAACATGCATACACAAAAACAGCCTATAACATTGATTTTTGCTTGTGAAAGTTTGCTATATGAGATCTCACAGTTTTATATATAAGCATATAGTTTGTCACCATGGAAACAGGCACTAATTTTGATCCGACAGAGAGCTCCTCACTGTGCATTATAAGATCACATGATGATTTGTCTTATACAACTCACAGATCATTTGGTAAATATTCTGATTTTGTACAAATGCAGATGGTGATTTCAGTGGTTGTGAAAGCTAAAGAGCCATTTCACTGTCATGTTCAATCAGTATATTTCACACATTGATGAAAGTGTTTATTGAAGGAAGTTTATTTCTGTTAACAGGTATATTGTGGCTGTTTTCCTTCTAGCTTATCAGTAAGGCTGATGGCTGTTGGCACTAAGACATGCCAGGAGAACACTTGGTAACAATAATAATCACGATATTTGGTTCATGATTTTAGGTAACAAGATTGAAGGACCTGTGGATTTTCTCTCTCTGGCACCTGCAAAAGCTCTACCTGGAACTCTGCTGTCGAAGAACAGGAGGTAAACTCGAGTTTTTTTAATTAGTTGGTTTTAAATGTAAAGTTAGATATAAGAAATAGACCTGAGCCTAACCGAAGACTATAAAAATTGTATTAAATATTTACTTTTTAGTTTTGTTCACTGCACTAAATATTTTCATGGTAATTCTTAAATATCCATTTTAAATGTTTAGAAATTATGGCTCATAGAATGGTAGTAAAGGTGCTAAATGTATATTGCTTTGTAGGCCATTGAATACTGTTGCATATAGAAATGCACTCTGATGTTTGTAACTTGGTGTTGGGTAATGTGTGAAAGAATTCTATAAATAAATATATTACATACATATTTACCATTATATTCACCATCATGATTTCTTGAATTTTGTAGAAATTTTCTGAATTAATACAAGTTCAAAACTACAAACGCTATCACATTGTAGTTTGTTTTGGTTAATGTTCAGGAAATTGGGGACAAACACATATTTCCTTTTGATATGGAATAATTTTAGACATATTTCACATGTATGCGATGTACTCGGTTATGGTTTAATATTAAAAGTTATCTACTGTGCATGAGACTTTTTTATTTAAAAGTTATCTTGACCACCTTTCTTGTCAAAGTAAGCTTTACCATGCAAACAATTTTTTTTTTTTTTTTTGGTTGCCGAGATTACATAGAATTTTACTTAATACTGAATTTAAGCAATAACATTACTTATCATGAACAAAAGCATAATTTATCCAAACACTTAATGGTGAACAAGTACTCCATTTAACAGATTTTGGTGCATTTTTGTTATTTTCTCTAATTGCATAAAGTAAACTTGAGCACAGCCATGCATTTGAAAACAATGAACTCTCAAAATATTTGTTTGATTTTGTTCATGCTAAACAAAATTTCATGAACATACCTTTCTTGTGTGTTTTGCATCAAAAAAGTTAAAGTTATCTCAAACCTTGCAAATGTATGTTGAATAAAAATAAATAAGTGGTTAAACTTGCTTTGTTACTAGTAAGGGGAATACAGAAAATCCCTCCCTCTGCCTGAACCATTTACAACTTTGACAAGAAAGGAGTAAGGCTGTGTTCAGACTTTTATCTCCGCTTTGTTCACTTTGTTCAAAGACTTTTTACTTGTATAATACAAACTACATTCTTTTCAAACTTATACTTAATTCTTAACCAATAAGTATACAAAATGGTGAAAATAAATACAAAATGATATTTATTTTGAGTGGTTCAATTTACTAAGTGTAGTTAATTTAAACAGAAAGAAAAAGTCCAAATTCATGACGTTTTATTAACTAAAGATAAACTTCATATCATCACATTCTTTTTGTAGATGCTTTTTGAGAGCAGTTTGTTGAAGTAGCTGCTTTAACAAAATCATTTTCATTGCAGCACTCATAACTTTGCTTGAAATAGTTGTGCGTGCACACACAAACACACACACACACACACACACATCTCTTTTCC
Organism: Lingula anatina; assembly: GCF_001039355.2. The sequence goes on from NW_019774303.1 coordinate 265,384, forward strand.
TCCAGGGTCTTTCCAGCACTCCTCCTCGTGTCCTTTGTTTTCTTCGATGTGGTATCTGTTCTACTACTACTACCAATGTGGGAGACTTAGTGCATTTTAACTCACAGGTTAGTCTGATAGCTTCTTCCAGCTCTCCATTGTGTTTGCTCATTTTCTCCCTAAGCTAGCTAACATCCACCTCCATCTACACCAAGGTAAGTGATCCAAAGACATATCCCTGTAGATGCACTCAAACACGTTTTTGGTTTTGGAATATCATCGGTTTCCTATCTGTGTAACTGTAGCAATTTTACCAGTTGCTTCCTGCACAATTACTAAATACTAACAATTTAGATACTAACCATTTCATCCAGTGAACCAAAGAGAATATGGAATTTGAATAAGCAATGTTATCATAAACCATTGAATAAATGGAACTTTGTCAGCCTATTTCAAAAAGAGCAGTATATCCAACTTTAAATTGTGTGTTATATTGTAGAATGTGGTTATTCTGGCAATGCTGAGGATGTGTGCTCTTTTTCTGTCAGTTGGAAAATAGATTCTGTGTCAGATAATAGCAATATGTATTTATCAAAATTATATGTTGATGTTTAATCAAGTTATGCATGTTGCTTGAGTTGTTTTGTATGTTATGAAAAACTTGTATGCATGGGCATGTCATACTATGTCTTTGTGATGGCGCATGTTCATACATTCTGTGTAATTTGTGATGAATAGTACAATGTAATGGAGTTAGTATAACTTAATAATGTGTTTTATGAACACTTCTCACAACTGGCAAAAAAAAAAACAACCTTTGCCCCAAGTGGTCTCCCCTTTGAACAACACTTGGTGCAGCGTACTATTAACAATTTTGTGTTTACATAGCTAACATAATTTTTTTGTTTTAAAGATAAATGTTATGAGAACTTATGACATATTTGCCATACATGAGATTTTGGACACACTTGACAAACTTTGCTTTCCATAGAAAAATATTTGCATGAAGAAACATAGGCATATGTACTACCTTACAAGCTATCTGCTGCGAAAATTGGTAGTCCAAACATATCATTTGGCTGCATATTACAAAAAAAAAAAAGGATTAAACTTTGTATTTTGAATTGTGCAAAAAGTAAGTATTAATAATATGTACAAAGTGTCATGAGTGTATGTAAAGAACCAATCCCTCTCTGCACATTTTAAAATTCTTCAGTGTCATTCTTGCTGTTTGTCTTGGTAACCAGATCAACCATAAGGAATGTTGAAAAAGACAGTACTAACTTAAAGCATATATTTCATGAAGGTTTTGAGATGTTCACCACCTGACGTGTTGTAAAGTAGACACCTTTGGCTTTTTGATTCATAATAATAATGCACTTAATTGTTTATATCATTTTGATTTATAAATCTTCACTGATTTATGCAAAAAGAAATAATTGTGTCATAAGACAAACTAACAATGTTTAAGTTTCTGATCACTTAAAAAATGACTATTATCTCAAACTGATCGAATGATGCTGTAAAGAAATAGTTTTTGTGCATTTTTGAGCATTTGTCCCTGGACATCTGACATTAATCCCACCAGTTAACAGCAGTTGTCATGAGAGTTAAGTCTCCATGCTGCACTTTGCGTTACCCATGTAATGTTTTGTTGAAATGGAGTGTGGCATTTTATTGTACTGTCTCGTTTTACCTGGGAAAGTTAACAATGAACCTCTTCCAGACTAACAAATATTTTTTAGAGTAATGAAAATCTAGTTTTATATTTATCTCCTTCAATATCTTCATAGAGTTAGATGTAGAAATATGTAACTTTTTTTGTGTTGATTTACCTTTTAGTTACAGTATCAGTTGTGTCCCTTTCAAACCTCTGTCAGGTAATTATATCTCATATTGTTGTTATTTGATAGCCTGTGGGAATTTTTTTTCTTTTGTTATTATTTATACAATACAGAGATGAATGCATGTGTGTAAGGAACACATTGTGCATAACATGTTTTATCATTTCAGATTGGCTGTGATGGAAAAACAGAAAACAAGTCTGATGGCACTGAAGGTGAGTTGATATCTCTATTGAGATTGTATGTAGGGCATGCTACTTGGGCAAATACTTCAAATTTCTTTTTAAAAAATGAAGTATACCCTTTCAGGATCAAAAGAAGGTCCTAGAATTATGTTCATTGTGCCTGCTCAGGTATAGAATTTAAAGTGCCATTGTTGGCATTTTTTATTATCTCGTGTATAGAATGATGTTTATTTTGGCATGGATAAAAAGTTTCTAAAGAACTGAATTTTTTAGGAATGAAAGCTTGAACATAGTAAGCATTGGTCTAAAATGTGATATTTGGGGAATTTAGAGAATGGGGGAGCTATTAACTTTGCTCATCACAAAAATATTAAAGGTAATTATTCTGGTTCCTCATGGTTATATGCACATGTGAACATCATAATTATCAGCCCTGATCTGTATTCTAGAGTGTTTCAGTTTTTGGCTATTGGCTGAACTCATAAAAAATAGTTTTTGCTCTCTCCAAGTGTTGGGTCAAAGTTCATACTGAGCTGGGTGACATAGTTTTATATTCATAGCACTGTTATTTACAAGGGGTTCACCTGTATCTCAGTGTCGGGGTGTGTGCACAATTGGCAATGGTTTAGCATGAACCGCAGTGCTGCAGGCAATAGCAATATGTGGACTGTTGAAAAAGTTCTACTTGTATTCTACTGGTGACTGAACTTGTCTGTATACATGTGCATAGATATATATTTGTTATCATGTTCAGCAGTATGAATATGATTACGTACTAGGTGTTCTGTATATTACAATGATCATCTGTCATCTCTGCTGCATTGGTATTGAAGACCACAAAGTTAATTACCTATGGTTGTCAAGTTTTGTCAAACAGAATGGTTTGCATGTGAAGGAATAATGGCTGACATGGACTGCATTTCTGAACTTTCCCCATAAAATTTTGTCAACTTTTGCAAAGAGCTGATTTCTAAAACCTTATTGCAAACCTACGAGTAGTTACACACTTCATCCCTAAAAGTGCTCTTTTGTCATGAACATTAGCCAAAAGATCTCATTTACAAAGGCTAAAATACTGGGAAAGACAAATGTGCTTTATTTTGACATTCCTTTGGGATGTATAAAGTACCTATTGAAATTGCTGCACTATCCCTCAGGATGCACTCCTGATCAGAGCACCCATGTGATACCGTTATCTTGGCTGTCTGAAATGTAATGACTAATTTGACAACAGGAGACCAAGCAGCTCGGCAGGATTAAACTCTGGAGTATAGTATTTGCAGAAATGCCCAGTAGTATAAAAAAACTGTTTGACTGGGTTTTCCAGGAAAGAAGGAAGGCACAAGCTGAACGAGAGAACAAGAGAGTGGAGCTAAAGAAAGAGAAAGTCCGACTTGCCATACAAAAGGTAATTACAATGCCATGTAAATGTAAAATTATTTAAGATATTTTGTCAAAAAAAAAAATAGGAAAACATAAAATATCTGCAGTGTCATAATAGAACAAAATGACCCTTCTTTTTACATACAGGCAGTTAAAGTGTCTTTGTTTACTATATTCTGATCACTAGAATCTATTCATGTTGTCATTGTAGCTGATGCCATTGCTGTCACACCATACAGCAGTCTCTTTTGTGCTATAACTGCCAGATTCTATATCTGTTTTATTTGAAGTCTACTTGTAGGTTTGGTATTTTTAAATACAGGTCAAGATTAACATAATCTGGCTATTTTTACAAAACAATATCATTTCACTGTTTGATGTATTTTCTATACCTGCAAGTATTTCTTTATTTTTCACCATAACTTTAAAATTAGCATTCTGTTTTAATAGTTGAAATTTGCTGCAATGTTCCTTTTGGCTGAAATACAGTACATCATGTACTCTAGTAAGTCTAACTGAGTTAGTCAACTGGTTATGTTGTGAAAATGTCACTTTTCTTGGAATCTTTAACAATGTCTTCCTGAACACCATTCTTCACAAGTTTTGAATCAAAGGGACCAAAAATTATTATAATGCATGAGAATCCATAAAGCCTAGGTCCCAACCGAACGTACGGGCTGCTACGTGTGGTCTACGGCCAAAAAAATGGGGAAAACGTGGGAGTTCGTGCGTGAGGAGCACGTCCATCGTGCGACTTTTGGGAGGACACAAACAGCACGTAGAAACTTTTAGACATGATCAACAGCCGCGACGTGCGATCTAGCTACGTCCTAGCCAGACGCAAGGAACCTAAAAACCGTGCGTCCTAAACGTAGTTAGGACCTAGGCTTAACTTGTTAATAATAAGTTTTAGAAAGGTCTTCTCATACTGTTGCTGTTAAACAAAGACCACATGTA
>NW_019774303.1:269804-331309 GCF_001039355.2 Lingula anatina
TCTCTGCTGCATTGGTATTGAAGACCACAAAGTTAATTACCTATGGTTGTCAAGTTTTGTCAAACAGAATGGTTTGCATGTAAAGGAATAGTGGCTGACATGGACTGCATTTCTGAACTTTCCCCATAAAATTTTGTCAACTTTTGCAAAGAGCTGATTTCTAAAACCTTATTGCAAACCTACGAGTAGTTACACACTTCATCTCCTAAAAGTGCTCTTTTGTCATGAACATTAGCCAAAAGATCTCATTTACAAAGGCTAAAATACTGGGAAAGACAAATGTGCTTTATTTTGACATTCCTTTGGGATGTATAAAGTACCTATTGAAATTGCTGCACTCTCCCTCAGGATGCACTCCTGATCAGAGCACCCATGTGATACCGTTATCTTGGCTGTCTGAAATGTAATAACTAATTTGACAACAGGAGACCAAGCAGCTCGGCAGGATTAAACTCTGGAGTATAGTATTTGCAGAAATGCCCAGTAGTATAAAAAAACTGTTTGACTGGGTTTTCCAGGAAAGAAGGAAGGCACAAGCTGAACGAGAGAACAAGAGAGTGGAGCTAAAGAAAGAGAAAGTCCGACTTGCCATACAAAAGGTAATTACAGTGCCATGTAAATGTAAAATTATTTAAGATATTTTGTCAAAAAAAAAATAGGAAAACATAAAATATCTGCAGTGTCATAATAGAACAAAATGACCCTTCTTTTTACATACAGGCAGTTAAAGTGTCTTTGTTTACTATATTCTGATCACTAGAATCTATTCATGTTGTCATTGTAGCTGATGCCATTGCTGTCACACCATACAGCAGTCTCTTTTGTGCTATAACTGCCAGATTCTATATCTGTTTTATTTGAAGTCTACTTGTAGGTTTGGTATTTTTAAATACAGGTCAAGATTAACATAATCTGGCTATTTTTACAAAACAATATCATTTCACTGTTTGATGTATTTTCTATACCTGCAAGTATTTCTTTATTTTTCACCATAACTTTAAAATTAGCATTCTGTTTTAATAGTTGAAATTTGCTGCAATGTTCCTTTTGGCTGAAATACAGTACATCATGTACTCTAGTAAGTCTAACTGAGTTAGTCAACTGGTTATGTTGTGAAAATGTCACTTTTCTTGGAATCTTTAACAATGTCTTCCTGAACACCATTCTTCACAAGTTTTGAATCAAAGGGACCAAAAATTATTATAATGCATGAGAATCCATAAAGCCTAGGTCCCAACCGAATGTACGGGCTGCTACGTGTGGTCTACGGCCAAAAAAATGGGGAAAACGTGGGAGTTCGTGCGTGAGGAGCACGTCCATCGTGCGACTTTTGGGAGGACACAAACAGCACGTAGAAACTTTTAGACATGATCAACAGCCGCGACGTGCGATCTAGCTACGTCCTAGCCAGACGCAAGGAACCTAAAAACCGTGCGTCCTAAACGTAGTTAGGACCTAGGCTTAACTTGTTAATAATAAGTTTTAGAAAGGTCTTCTCATACTGTTGCTGTTAAACAAAGACCACATGTATCCGTAAGTAGTACATTTCAGTTGCATGAACACTTCTCTGCAGTGACAAATCAACCAGTGCTAATTTGATGTCCAGTACCCTGTTTATAAGAGAACTTCTTCTGGCCTCTTTAATATCAATTCTATGTGTTTGTATGAGAAAAGTCATCCAGACACTCAGGGTGCTGGACTCCTCACAGGTCATACAATGTCATCTGAGCTGACACTGGACACAAGCTTGCATGTTGTGGACATCAACTGTGATATATGTCTTAGCTATATTATTATTATTATGTCTCGGCTATATTATCATTAAGTAAGTATTTCTTTTCACCAGCTGTCCATTCATTCTTTAACTAAAAAATTTATTAGTCAGAAGAAGCAGAATGCCAGAGTAAGAGCCCAGTCAAGGAGGGCACACAGGTCACTGCTCCAGGCATATTGAAATCTATGGCAATTATATAATGGGTGCTCTCTAGATTGTTTTCATCATGTACAACATACCTGTAACTGTGTGACCCAGGGCCATTATCTACTAATTAGTTGGTCACAGTCTGTCCCATGCTAAGACTATCAAAATTAGGCTGAGAATCACCACTTGTTCCCAAAATTTAGGGTGTTTTTTTTTACTTTCAGCACAAATTATTCAAAGCCTCAAGTAGCTCAGAGGGTACAGGGGGATTTCAGGAAAAACTCCAGGTTGAACAGGACAAGGTGAAAAAATTGGAGGCAGTTGCAGCCAGGTATTTGTTTGGTTTCATTAGGAGCAGGTGTCTGTATACTAGTATTTATGAAAGTAAATAGTGGGAAATTCCATTACACCATGCGTGTACAGGCCTATCTCCATACAAATATAAATGTTTACACTAATATGTTTGCCTGAATAGAAATAAAAATGTACTCACAGCTATCACAGATAGTTGCAGTAGATAGCTATGATCATATCAGTTCAGTCAGAGACATTGACAGCCAGTGATTCATTCTTTGCAATCATACTACAGATTGTGGAAAGCAGGTTGAGAAGGTTTATATTTATTCAGACATTCTGCCGAGCTAATTATGTCTACCATAACTATAGGTATTATTGATTTAATCAATGCAGAAATCAATAGCAAGGCAACAAAGTGTTTTTTCTTCATTACTGGTGTGAAATCAATATCATCTTTTGTTAAGCAGTTATACCCTTCCATGTGGTCTTAACTGCTCGTGCTAGAGTTAACTGCTCGTGTAGAGTAAATACACATGGTACTGCTTTTAAATGTTAGAAGACAAAATGTGGCACTTTGCAATTTTTTGTTGGGGGGGGGGGGGATAGTAGGTATTGTTTTTGTTAAATAGCAAAATTTTGACTTTTATTCTCCGGGTAGTTATCGTATCTTGAATGTATGTAAAATCTCAAACATGAACCTAAAAAAATCAATTCAAACTGTTTAGAAACATTATTTATAGCAATTGTGATGACCTCATCACTTCACTTACTTTTTTAGATTAAAGAAGGAACATGAGAAGGTTCGACAGCAAACAGTGAAGATAATCTTAGATGAGCAGAAACTGTCAGCAGAAGTAAACAAGCAGGAAGCAGAGGCCAAGCGAGTCAGACAGGTGAGCTAGCTGTTTTAATAAACTGAAACAATAGCTGCATGGACTTCTTAGTGTAATACTCTATTATTAGTGTTAGACAGCTTAGCTGGCTTTTATGAAATATTGCAGTTAAAAAATTAGACATCTTGTTATGATACTGAATCACAGTGTAGTGAAGGGACATTATGGGGGTTACCGTTTTATCTTAATTCTCCCTTAGTTCTTTATACATGCACACTTTAGCTTGTGCTTATTATGTAAGGAGTACATGTATATTATTCAGAACATAATAAGAATAGTGGTGATGATTTATCATCCAAAACACATACTAAATCAAAATCAATTGTTTTCAGACACTCAGTATAAGTATGTGGTTCTTGATCAAAGTGAATTTACAAAGGAGAAATAGAGCATTTTCTCAGGGACCTGTATATATGTCTCATTTATACTGAACAAAAATATAAACGCACGAAACTAAAACGGTCAGTTGAAATGGATAATCATTAAATATGCCCAGGTTGATGGTTTATTTGTGAACTGATGGATTTGTTTTGATCAAGTATGGTGGTCAGGGTTTCACTTGGCCGCTCCCCGTGAGTATACTCAAAGGTTCAGTTTTTCCACCCATAAGACTAATGGAGCATGACGGAGTGGAGGTCAATCTGCAGGACCAATACACAGACACTCTCTACAGTCTAGGCAATAAAAGGACACACTAAAATGTGTATTTCTGTCACTTGTCAACATGCCACAGACGTCTGGAATCATGAGGGAGCATGCCATTGGCATGCTCAATACTGGCTTGTCAGTAACAGAAGTTGCAGTATGCCTGAATGTGCATCATTCCTCTGTCAGCCATCTGAGAACACACTTCAGAGACACTGGTAGCATTAGGAACCACCCTCATGCACCATGTCACCCAACAAACACCTGTAGAATGTTCTGGATCTGAGTTTTCAGCCATCATGTTCCAGCTCTCGAAAATGTTCACCAACTGCAAGAAGCACTCCAGGAGAAATGGGATAATATCCCTTAGGCCTCTATTGACAACTTAGTGATGTCCATGCGCCGCTGGTGTACTGCTCTGCACAAATTTAATGGTGTCTGTGAACTCAGGATGTTGACCCCCATGGTGTATTTGATGCCCTAACTCTTGGACTAAGCATTTAAACTTCCCCTAATGCTCTCAAAGTGATGTCTATTTGCCAAGAAAAATATGCTGTTATTTTTGGCTATATACTCTAGTTCCATATATGCGTTTATATTTTTGTTCAGTATAATTGTCTAGTAATTAAATGTATGATAATGGGCTAGACTGTCGCCTGAGGTCAGCAAAGGATTAAAGCCTCTGGTAACACAACTAAAAGCAGACAGCCTCGAGATGTTTATTGACTAATTAAAAAAAATGAAATGTGTTAGGTGAGACTTTTGTAATTCAACATGTTCTGCTTCACATTAACATGTTAGAAATATGCCATACATTTGTTCTGTATTATATAATACCACCAACAGTGATTGTTTTGGGAAAAACTGGTGAGATAAGAAAACAGCTTCAGTAAATTGAATATGATGCAGTGAGACAAGTCCAAGGCAATGGTTTTATTTATAAAGATGATTATATTTCAGGATGGCTCTGAGGAAGACAGCTCTTCTTATAAACCAGAGCCTAATGAAAAAGGATATCGTTACAATTGGGCTGTATCTCACATTAGACCTAAGTTGAAACTTGTTCTCAGCTTTGAAATTGAAAGTAGAACTTTGATTTGTTTCACGCCGTCTGTAGAGGAAGTAACTGCATGGTCAATAACCATAACTTGTTTTAAAAGTAAATATCAATTTTTAAGTGAACTGCTTCTAATTTATTTTTTACAAAAATACACAAAACATTGAAATTTTTTCTGATCTTCACCCTGGCCAGCAACATAACATGTTATTAGCCGAGTCATCAAGCTGTTTGTCAGACATATTGCAAATATTTCCTGCCAATTTTCTGGAAAGTAATAACATATCGGCAACCATCCATAGGTCTGTTGTCACTTCCAGTTGTCTTGTAATGTAATTGAGCACAAGCCGAGAGATATATGTATATATACTGCCATGATTGGATGTCAATTTGGCAGTCATTTGGGGCATGTATTAATCTAGTGAGATTTCTGTTGTTCAGCTTGTGTTGATTGGGATTTGGAATTGATTTGTTCTAAATTGGTTTTCAAATGTCAAAACACCAAATAATCAACAGTAAGTTTAGTCAAGAAGAAAAAATTCGAGTGCAGTTTGTCATTGTTAAGAGAACTTGATTTAGGTACACAAGCCAGAACCTAGTTTTTAATAGTGTATAATGGGCACCTAACCAGTTACAGTGTAGAATAGGATATCAGCCCCTAACAGTGTATCTAGAACTCCAACTAGATTTATTTGTTTGGCGTCAGTAATGTCATTTATTTGTTTCTTTTGTACCTCATATGATTTTTGGAGTGAGATATGCATGGCAATCTACCATGCTAAGTCTAGGGTAAAAGGTTTCTGGATTTTAGTTTTATAATTAAATACCGAAAAACATTCCTAAGGTTAACACTTAATCTTCTGTTCCAGTGAAATTACTTGCTTTTCATAACCTGCAGACATTACTTTTGCCATTGCAGATGCTATCTTTGTCCAAGGAGCACAAAGTTGTTCATGACCTTGACCCCTTCCACCAATTGTATGAGCAAAGGAAAGGTGAGGTCCAAAGAGAACTTACATGTATTTCACAATATTGTACTCTTCATTTTATCACAGCGACATAGAAAAAAAGTGTAACTCTATATAAAGAAACCCAACAGATATTATCATAACATTTTGCTTATGATAACACCTATTAGAGTATTTTGATAAAACAGTTAACAAGTAGATGGTGCAAAAGGTATTTTCATGATTTCCCCATGCTTTTATTTTATCTTTGAAGCAAAAGAAAATGTCTTAGTACTTGCTGCAATATGAAACAAATGGAAAAGAGCCTTTGCATTCGGCTTACTTTTGATTGTCACAGAATGAAGGATTGATCACATTAAACAATTGTGCTTTCTATTACTTTGCAGAAGCAAAAGAAAATGGAACGGAACTCCCTGTCAGTGAAAGGAAAGTGGAGATCCCCTTTGTTTTTGATCCTTTCGACAAAGTCAGTTTTGAAAAGCCCAGAATAAAAGGAGAAGATATTTTCAACCTGCGCAAACAAGCAGAAGCAGAGGAAACATGGGGCGGCGCAAGCAAAGCACAAGTGTGCAATGATTATGGTTTTGATGACAATTTTGTGAATACGTGGGCTCCTAGAGAGGCTCTAACTACACCAGATGATGTGTTTGGGGAAGAGGACACTGTGTTTAAAACAGTGCCAGGTTTGTTGAAAATCAAAAATGCTCTTTGCCAGGCAGATAAAAATTTTGTCTAACCATTTGCTGTATAACTTTGGCCTGGTGTGGTTTTCAGATTAGTAAAATATTTTTTTAGAATTAAAATAAGATACACCAAGAGTGGAAAACTATAAATATTGTTATTTGTGGTAACTTATAGTTTTGAAACCTCTGGACAGGTTAGTTGTTGTTCTTGAAACCGACAAGAGATGTGCAGCATTTATATTGGATTGAGTTATATTTCTGGATGTAGGAGAAAAAAAAACACTGTGAAACTTTCTAGTTTATTTAGTACATCTGCAGTTAAAGTGTGTATTTTCAGTGTCTCTGGATGAGGATGAACTGTGGTGTTCCATTCCTGACCTGACTGGGGAGGAAGTGCAATCACTCAACCAGCAGTGGGACAGTGTCAAAACACAGGAGGAGGCTCTCCAGCAGGGAGGAGACCAGCTAGTCTTTGTAAGTTGCTTGTGTACTCCAGTATGATGTTAGGTGCTATGTTTTTTATATCTGTCTGTCTGTCTGTCTGTCCGTCTGTCTGTCTGTCTGTCTGATGACTCAAAGCTGTCAGGTCATCTTATCTCACAATTGCCAGTCAGTTCCATTGGGACTCTTCAATAAGATAATTCTGATAGGCATTGGAAGATTTTTTATTGTCAAAATTAAGCAAGTTAATATGTTTGTGATTGTGGCATTGTGCAAAATATGTTGGGTTGAAAAAACATGTTTTATTACCAAACATAATTTTTTAGGTTTTGACTCAATAGTTAGTAAAACATTTGCAGTTCAGTAGTACAGAAGTTCCATCTATCTGATATTAATTTCCTGTCCCTTCTTACGCAGTTTGATGCATCACTGTTTTTTCTTTTGACTACATTTGGAATTTATAGAACTGTTTCATTTAGCTTCACACTGTGTCACTGTCATGGTAAGATTGATCAAAACATTGACTTTTGCAAATCTCAAGTATGAAAACCGGTCATATTGCATTATTGTAATGGGAATGTGTAGAGTATATATTTTTCAACAAAACTATATTTTATTAGCTTCAAGTGACAATTCATTAATGGCAAATTTTTGTTCAACTTTGTGTTTTTTTTTAAATGAATATGAAGCTAAGCTGAATTTGCCATTTACATGAAAGTAATGTTTTGATAAAGTTTGGATATGTCGTTTAGTTTTTCATACTGTTGCAAGAAAACATTCATATAGTTGCAAGAAAACATCTAGTGTAAAAAGTTCTGTAGCACTATACCATTTTTTTACCGACATTCTGTGTTTCTCAACATATTGTAATCTATCATCTGTGCCTGACATCACAGTGGCCATATTTTTATTGAAGTTGTGAAGTTATGAAGTTTTTCACAAAGTAGCACTTACGAGGCTTTGATTTCCCATTGGTCTTAAGCCCTGTGCAAGTTGCATTTGCTGAATGTCCATAGCCACAGTAGTACATGATCAAAAATTGATGGTGATTGTGCCGTTAAGCATTAAATAAAATAAGATTAAAATTTTTATAGTTTCATTATTGACAAAAACATATTTTGTGTACTATCGTCTTAAACACCATAGAAGGAAAATCATATTCATTTTAAAATTTACCTAAATGATTCATAGGATTAAAATACAGCTCAATGCAGCTTAAAAAACCAGACTAATCAGATTAGTTACTTAACATTCATTGCATGTCTACTCTGGGTATTAATAGTGTACTTAGAACATAGTTTTTCACTGAACATATTTACTACTAACTTAAAGACCATTTGAATGAAATTCTTGTGATAAATATCACTATCTGTTTGAAGTACCACCTATTAAAGGATTATTTTATGTAAATTGACTGTGAGTCATTTCATGCAGCTGCCAGAGGCAATTTGAAAAAAATATATAGAATCCAATACACTTTTAACAAATACCCATGCAATTATTTTTTACAATAGAAACCTTTGATTTTTCTCAGTGACAGGGTTTAAGCTATCAAACTTGTCTGTTTGTAAATTTATCAAGCAACTAAATAATATCTTAAGACTTTGGGCCAATTTAATAATACATAATTATAGAAAAGTTCAGTATTTATGTAAAATTTCCCTAAGCTAAACTGCATGGGTTTGATTCATTGGCTCATGTCCTGCATTCAAGGCACCTAGGGTGGAAAATAATTGACTTTGGGGCCATGCTATATAGTGCTGCTATCTGTTGGCCAACTAAAATCCCCATTTTCAATACAATCAATACTTAGTGTTGATTTTAGTTCCCAGATCATAATTGCTCACATGCATGAATGGGCATCTTGTTTGGTTAGGCATACTTATCATGTGAGCACACCTATTTGTGCTAAAGGAAGGTTCAACAGCAACTTTTATTATATTATGGAAAGTATAAAATAGGGACATTATAAACTTAACTGTACACGATTGAAGAATTATCAAAGGATGTTAACATTTGGGTGAGGCTTGAATCAGTGAGGCAGGGTCATGGATAGCAGTTCACTGTAGTGAAGAGGTAAGCTGGAATTGCAAGAATAATTTCATTTCTTTGTCTGAATTGAGACATGGGATAAATTTTTGTGTTCATACTTTAATTTTCAAGCTAGGTTCAAGCTTAGGTGGGAGTTTAGGAATGCACCCAGGGTAATTTAAGGCAACTGTGAGACAGAGTATGCACCTGTATTTTAGACACATTGTAAACATTTAAGTCTCTCTTTTTCCTTTGGTTAAGATCTATATAAACATGTTAAATTAACATTACTGATGTAAAGTGTTTAAGAAATGGGCATGAGTTAATGTTGCATGAATGGCAGTATCCTACACATATATTAAACATACACTTTGACATCAAGGCGTGGGTACCAGTAGACCTCATTAAGTAAAAGCTTACCTTCCTGTATTGATTAGATATTTCTTTATATAAACAGATTGGGTAAGTAACATTGGAATGTCTCCGCATGTCAACTCAGGTACTTAATAGTATTGTAAGTCTTTTATGCTAATCAATCTGTATGGACTTGTTTGGAGACTTAGTTTAAGGCTTAAAATGATAAGGACTGTTTATCAAATTTTCAAAACCCATATAGATTTAGGTGTCGACTGTGTGACTTCATGATAAATTTCATTATAAAAGTCAAAGTATGATGCTTTTAAAGAGTGCTAAAAATCCGATGATGCTTGAAGCAGTGTTTGAATCATGAGAATGCTTTTGTAATAGAACTATGAATTGCTGTTGAGAACTGATAATATTCAACTTTATTTGAAAAAGGTTGTGCACTGAAGTTTAAGGAAATGGAGACCATGCAGAATATGTGTTCTCAATATTTTGCTTTTTATTTTTCCTACAATGAAAATACATTTGAAATTAGGCCATGTTGTAGGTCATTCTAAATTCAAAATACCATAAATTACATATTTTCTTCTTGTATAAACATGCACAGTTACTGGTATGCCAAATTCAATACTTGGGCCTTTACTGATAAAGCCAGCATCATTCATTTATTATTTAGTAATTCCACAATTTATTACACAGGTACATTATAAGTCAAAACATTTTGCTACCTTTGTTGTTGTACACTTTTTGGCAAAAGTAATCAGAAGATTAAGGGGGGGTCAGGCTGTTCTTAAGAAATCAGATTATATTTGATTTGGTTTTCTGCTTTCATTGCTTTACCAATGCTATATGATTAAACACTTACAAAATAGCAAGATGGGAACTTAAATTTACACAGTTTTTTTTTTTTTTTTTTTGGTTTGAGCTGCTTCTTTACAATACAATAAAGTAAATGAGGCTTGAGATTCAATATAAGGTTTTGAGTGCTTTGTTAGGTTTTAAAAAAGAGTATTCTAAAAAAAACTGATATAATGAGTAATAATATGGATTGAGTAACTACCCCTGGATATTGAGCTGACGCTTTGTCTCATCTATTTTAGATGATTATCTGTGATTTGGTTGTCATTGAAAGCCATTTTATGTCTTAGTGACTTCCTCTATTTTTTAAACAGCTGAAGGGCCTGAGATAGAAGAACGTAGGCACGTAATGACTTTTTAAAACATATAAATGCTCCATGCATCAGCAAAGGTTATCTTGTTGTATTTTTTTTCCTCAAAAAAGTCGTTCAGCCATTATGCTTTGTAAGGTCAGAGAAGATGAGAAAGTAAATAGGTCTGGCGTGATTTTTTTTTTAATAAAGCTGAAAAGGTTGTAAAAGCAAAGTCCAATTTATGAAATAGAGAAAGACAATTTTGAAAAATTAGGTGGTCAGGATATTTCCTTTATTAAAATATCGTACCCAAAATTGGATTCTTAAACAACAATTTCCAAGCATAAGTTGAATCTTGATAAAGTGGCAGACTGAAAAGCTTATCTAGATGAAGCAATGGTTACAAGTAGGAGTGTAGAAAGCCTTGACTAGTAAGATCATACATGAGTTTGTTATGCAGAGGGCCATCCATATTACCAGCACACTAGAGCTGACAGGGAAGTAACCCAGTGAGTCTTTGATACTGTGAAATAAACTTTTTGTATACAAGAATGGTTTTGACTAGCTTTGTGAAATATAAGAATATTTAAAGGATTGTGTTACATTGTTATGTAGAGTTTAGTTTAAGAGCTGTATACATCAGATAAATACTGAAGTCAACACCATTGGGTAAGTTTCGTATAGACAATTAATATTTAAACAATGCTTTTTGGAGTATTTGGCGGTTTTAAAAGTTAGCTAATCAGTGATGTGTGAAGAGGTACACCTCTATGTGAAAGGAAGGTCAGTTTTCCAATGACCTGTTGTCCAGCTATATAGCCTTCTTTGAGACCTACTGGATAAATGTAGTCTTCCGTAAAAGGCACAGTTCATTTAGAGGTAAAGTTGCTAAAGATGGTGCACATTTGGCATTTGCAAGTAGTTATATTAGAATATTTACAACAGAGAAATAAATGTGGACTTCATTATGTGGATAAAAGGTTGAAATAATATGTAAACTATGTAATGTCCAGAGACATTAGCCAGAACAGTATGTTACAAAGAAATGATAGATTTTATTACTTACCATCTACCTTTACCTTGCATGTCAGATATTTGGCATGGCTCTTGTGCTCAGTCTTCTAATGATTTGTAATAAATGCTCATTAATGGCACACAATCTTGTTCAAAATAAGAAACAAATAGCGGAAAATAAAGAATATTTATGAGTAAATCTGCACAACATTCTGATTATATTAGCCTTCTATTTGGTCAAGTCATAGACAGGTAAGGAAGTTTGGACTTGAGCACAGAATGTTCTAGGTGCATGACATCCATCTTGCAAGTACATTTGTCAAACAAGGACCTATTCTGGTCACCACTGCTAAAAATAACTAGAAAAGAGTTGGGTATTTGGTCAGCAAACCTGAAGGAACACCTTGATAAGCAGTTTTGTGAACACCTGGAATTGGAAACCTGTCTGACTAGTTATTCAAAGCATTATCCTTGGTTTGGGACACATTCTGAACAACACTCCTATACTTCATGTTGAGCCTGTCCCAGTAAAAGATAAACCAGAAATATGTCATTCTGGTTGTACTTCAAAAAAAAAAATTAATCAGTATTAGAAATTAATCTAGCCAAATTAACATAGCCAAGAGTCTTATAATATGATTATGGTGACAGACATGATTGGCAATAATTTCCATGTGCAGGACTCCATGATATCACTATTTTCCATAATCTGAAAGAGAGCGAGAGCAATATTTAACAAAATCTTTACAAAAAAAAATTATTTAATTTTTAAAAAAATGCCCAGCACACCCCAGGAAACACTTGCAAGCCCCTTGAAGATGACTAAGGCAACCATGAGCATCTGAGAGGTGACCGGAAAGATGACTGACCAGTTCACCTGTAGTTAACACCTGTGAGAAAACAGGAAAACTAACCAAAGTTATGGAAGGCACTATTAATTTGTGCAACCAATTAATTTATTACTAAAGACATGAGTTGAATTTTTGGTAGTGACGCATAAAGGGGAACTTAATAAAATGAAAAGATTTGGAAGTCCTTTCATTATAAGTTGGACATTCAGCCAGAATAAGGCAAGGTATGTACAACACAGTCAGTAGTAGGTGATACTGTACTGCTCTCAAGTTAGAAAAGTTTTAGTGATTTTGTAGACTGTTTATAATGTTGATTTAAAGGGGATTCATTTTTGGTTGTACTTTCAAGTTTAAACTTTTTTCTTTTTTTCTAGTTGTATCACCTTTAATTTTAATTTTTATTTTCAACTAAGTATCTTAATATTTTTCTGCAAATTAGTTGTTTCAGAGGCTGTTTGTAACCTTATAATTTATTTTTTTTCTTTTTTAACGCTTGCACAATTTTCTTTGTATTTAAATGCACATTATACATTTATAGCTGCTGTTAACAGTAGAAATTTTATAGTAACCATTTAAAGCATATAATCTGAATGGCAGCAACTTGAAAGAGAATGTCACTAAAGCCCCATTTAATGTGCATTTATCTCTTAAACTTTATATCCACAAAAGTTAACCCAGACTAGTGACAGTGTTTAAGTATATTATGTAAAATAAACTGAGATGATATCATTAGACAGGCTGCAGGTCGGAGGCAGGTTATAGCTACATGTGGAGTACTGCAAGTGAAGGTAATACAAATTTAATGTGCACAGCATGGGTAGAGGCTTGCATTAGAACCCCTTTATTTTTCATCGGTGATAATGTGTTATTATGCATTGAATGATATCAGTGAATTGGCTTAAATGATCATGATGCGTGTTTTGTTTTTTGATATGAGTAATGATAGCCTTCACATGGACTATACACCAATCATAAGTTACTTTGCCCAATTTGTAGCAGACACCTGTAGTTGATGGTTATTTAGTGTAGCTTTTTTATGTAATTTATACTTCTGATTGTATGGCATGATATTATCAGATCTGGCAGTGTAAATTGTTAAGAAGTAGTTTTCAAAAAATATGTTTATGTTAAGACTAACAGAAAATAACTGAGTAGTTTTGAATTATTTTGAAAGTAGGATATTGTATTTTTAAAAATGTTATGACCTAAAAGCACAAGTCAGAAGATTTTACTTGTCTTAAAATATCATCAGTTTTAATACCTTGTAGCAAAAATGAAAATGGAATGACAATTAATGCAGTAAATATGTTTTTGAAATGGTGGATGTGTAGCATTTCAACACGTTCTTCCATGCCTAAGGCAGAGGATCTTTGACCTTAAAACATTTTGTTTTAATGCATAGAAAATAGGCAGGTCTGTACTTTATGCAGAACAGTTTAACCTCAATTTACATGTAAGATTTGCATGAGTTTTATTTTTACCACAAGCGGTTCAGTTTCTGTTTTATGAACTGTATACAGGCAGAGCTGATTAATTCATAAACGAGATGGCATGCAGATTGTTGTAATTCGCTGGTTGTTTTATACACATCTGGTTAAACGACTGAACAATACTGCCTGTTGCTTTTTGTACAGTTAAGGCTCAGAAGATGTTTAGACGCAGGAAAGTTGTTCTGGGGGTATCAAAGGTTAGTTCTGAAGGAAGTTTCTTGAAAATTCTGTGCACACATCTTTATTAAGCATGCATGTATATAAAAAATAAGCATAACGTAGGCCTTAGTCTTACCATAACTATTATAATAGTGTTAAGATGAGGCTTAGGAGGAAACTTATCTTAGTCTGGGCTATATTAGGGGGTTAATTTGGTAAAAGCACATTGTCTATTTTAAGTGAGTTTAAAAAAGAAAAAAGTGTTAAGGTAATGTACACCACTTTGGCACTTTAGTCTCTGTACACCTGCAGTTCTTTTCATCAACAATAGGACAACTGAGGCGAAATCATCAACTGAAACCAGTTTTGTGGTAACAGTAGGCCACAGACCATGCTATAGCCACTTGCCGTTATGCAGTGGACCCATTAAGAGAGTAATATATATAATATGATAGATAAGGTAGTAAAAAGTTCAGCTCCTGTGCTTTTGTTGTCAGTATTACAGAATCATATAGATGTCCATTTTGATTTCAATGTTGAAGTGTCACTGTGTTGGAATAGACTTTTTCAAGTGTCTGACTCAGTGATGTATTAGAACTTAACTCAGCATCATGGTGTCTTGTATAATGTCAGTCTTGTTAAGTATTTATGTGGGGTGAGAACTACCCTGTTAGTAGGAGGCTACAAAATGTATAATAATGCCCTATCCGTCTTATTGACCTATGAAACTTGAAAAATAGACCAGTTTAAGTAATTGAATAAACAAGTTTATTCAAAGACGAGGAGAATGATAGAAAAAAGTGGATGACCTTTGAGCTTGTCTCAAGTGCTGAAACTGAAGGGATTAGGCAGATATTGCTATTCAAACTAGTTAGCATGGCAGTGTTGGTGCATTTTGTTATGCCATCATACATAACATGAAATAAATGTTGGCACTGTGGGCATAGGAAAGGCCTGTGGGTCCTTAGGTCATATATTCCTATTGTTCTGTGATCAAAGTGGGGAACTGGCCCAGTGTATGTAGCAGAGAGTGCCTAAAATGTCCATTATAAGCTAATAATATCTTAATAATCTGCTTCATATGTTTGGCTTGTTGTCATAAGTTACACTGAACTGTTTAGTGCGTAAATGTGTTTCTGAGTAATAAATCTTACCCTGTCAAAGAGAAAGTGTGATGTGTTTTACTTTTTGCCAACTCTAACAGTATGGTTGCTGAGGCTTCCATTGGAAGTTGACTAAGGTTTGGGTACCCATGTATACATAATATCTTTTCAATTATGAAATTGAAGGAAGTGTTAAGTTGAATTGTGTAGGAATGTACCAGTAATGGACTGGACTTTTTTCTTGTGGTCGCTGGTATTTTCTTTGTATTTGTATATATAATGGAAAAGTAATTTGTTGTTGACCATGGCTTCAAAAGTAATTTATATAGATAATTTTTGAATGGGACTTAAAGAAAAAAATGTTTTTTTTCAATTTTAGAAAAACCCAGCAGACTACACCACCCAGCCTGAGGAACAGGTAGAAACAAGAACCAGACCGAGCTACAACAGGAGGAGCTACGCAGGAGTAACTCCACAACGAATTCCAGGCGAGTTTGCTGACCCACTGGATAGATTTGCGAAATATAGGCGAAGATCTGCAAACATTGAAACATTGAGAAAAGAAGCAAATGACATAACTGAAACACCAGTAAGAGACCAAGACTTTAAATATAGCAGAAGGAAATTCCGATCTGAAGAAGATTTGCTATCAGATACTAAGGACACTACCCCGACTGCCAGTAGTTCAACTTTACATGTGCAGCATTTAGATTTGAATGAAGGCGCTTCAAGAAAATTGAAATCTGAAGAAAAACTAAATACCTCAGAGCGTGGAACAAGCATACTCATTAATACAGAAAAGGAAAGTGAGTCAGAGGACAGTGAAGTCATACTGAAACCTAAAGAAGCAGAATACTCAAAACCAGTTTTAAAAGAACAAATTACAATAGCAAATACATGTCAGGATTCTGTAGAGAGAAAAGAAACTGATAGCACTAATGAAAAATCTACTCCAGAAATAAAGGAATTTGTCTTGTCACAACCAGGGCAAATACCTGAAAAGATTAGTACTGCACAAAGTCAAGGAGAGGGTAATAAACCAAAACAGCAACCAATTCCAGCTCCAAGAACCAGTTTGATCTTACAGTCAAATCAAAGTGACATACAGCAGGACCAAAAGCAAAGTATTACCAAGGAGACTGAATCAGAAGTTGCACCAATCAAAATCCCTGTTGAAGAAGCACCCAAACCAAAGCCAGTTTCTACAGAACAGCAGTGGAAGAACAACAACGAGCCAGCATCACCACCAAGCCAGGGGTCTGGCAAAGAAGCCAGCAAGTCAAACGGCATTAGTTCTTCGGACTCAAGTAAACACCAGTCTCATTTGGCATCTACTCAACCTAGGAAAGCTCCTGTAAAACCTGATCGACCAAAGCGAAAGGCAAAACTACAAAAGCTGCAACAGGATAGTTTAGGCACAACTACTTTAGGTTCAACCTCTAGCTCCCCAGGCTCAACCTCCCCATCTCTCTCGCCTTCTCCATCTCCACTGTTCTTAAATAGTTCTACTTCTGATCCAATGAAAACATCACATGAAGAGAAAGAACCCAAGGGTCAATCAACCGAGGCATCAGTGACAAGTAAACCAACAACTTACCTTCATATAGTATCTCCACCAAAATTCACCAGCCCTGGAAGTGCCAGCCAGACAATATCTTGGAAATCTGTTGGCTATCTGCCCCAAACAAGTCCTACTAGAGACTTCCCTCCACCTCTTGCCCCTAATTCCACAGACACAAATGCCAAGTCATGCCAAGAAGATGAGATTATTCCACAAGTTGCAAAATCAAGGATAGAACATCCAGTCGAAATTGAAAAAGAAGTGACCAACATTGAACTTAATCCTGTAACATCTGAAGAAGAGAAAGACATGGAGAATACAAAAGCTTGCAGAGACGAATTGGCCAATCTCCGTGCCCAGTTCTTTGCTGATATGGACTCAGTTGCTGACCAGAGCTTTGATTTTGTCCCAACACTGGTCACTGCTACAGGAGGGGGAAGAGTTAGGTCCAGCGGGTCCGTGAGTGAGGAGGAAATTCAGCCAGTATCCATAAAGCGGAAAGTTTCACCAACAGGACAGAAAGATGAAGAGGAAGATAAACTTGGAGTGGAAGAGCACAGAATCTTACCTGTAATGCAAGAACATGATGCATCTCTCCCAAATCTCCATGATATGGAAGAAGGTGTTGAAGAGGATCAGATACAATCAGAAGTAGCTCAGAGGAGAGACATATCCCATATGGAACAGGTTGGTGACATAGTGCTACTCCCAGTGGAACATGTTGTCTTAAATGAAGCAGCACCTAGCCATGGACAGAATGGGCTGACTGAACCCCAGGAGCTTCAAGGGTACAGCTTGGATGGGAGCATTGATGATGTAAAAGAGGACTTCCCTGTTGCCAGAAGTCATAGCCCTGTTTCCATAGAAGAGGAACCCATATCTCCCATAGCTCTGGTAAAGAAAGATCCCACCATATTTATAGACAATACATTGAATTTCATTGTGAATGACAGTGGGAATGATCACAGTGATAGGTCAGTGGCTGTTGTGGAAGAAAACAAACAAGCAGGTATTGAAATGCTTGCAGAACTTGTTGCAGATGATGCCTATGCCAGGGCTGTTATTCAGAATGGTGGAATTCACAGCTCTAATGGAAAAGATGATATAACTGAAGATGATGGAGTAAAGGAAGACCACATTATTAAAGAGGTCAAAAGTGAAGTGAAGCCAGATATCAATTTCCCTGTTGAAACAGGCATACCAGTATCTGATGGCAGTGAGATTGAACAAGATGAAACTGAAGATGGGACAGCAGTGCACATCTCCAGGGAATATTTCCCAGAAAATCAGTGCAAGTCTGTCCCAGATCTAACAGAATTAGATGAGCCAGAAGAAATCGGTGAGAAAACTCTCACAGAATCTCAAGACTTTCAGCAGTCTCAGCAGAAGTCAAGTGAATATTTCCCAGAAAACCAGTGCAAGTCTGTCCCAGATCTAACAGCACTCGATCAGACAAATGTTGTGCTCACTTCCACTGGGGATGTAATATCTGGACGAGATGAAGTGGAACCTGCCATGGCTGATGAATATTTCCCAGAAAACCAGGGCAAGTCTGGCCCAGATCTAACAGAAATAGTTCAGACAAATGTTGTGCTCACTTCCATTGGGGAGGTGATATCTGGACATGATGAAGTTGAACCTGCCATCGCCGATGAATATTTCCCAGAAAACCAGTGCAAGTCTGTGCCGGACCTAACAGAACTCGATAGTCCACCAGTAAAAAAAATAACTGATACACCTGAGTACTTTCCTGAGAATCAGTGTAAATCTATTCCAGATTTCCAGGCAATGGACAGTTCGCAGCAGCAGACAAGTGAGGATAATCACGGAACTGATGTCCCCACGGCAACAGGTCGAGAGGAATATTTCCCAGAAAACCAGTGCAAGTCCATTCCAGATTTGGTTGGTTTAGGTGAGATGACACAAGGAAATAATAAACCAGGTATTAATATACAAGATCGTGGCCAGAAGCCAGATGAAGTTGTCTCCCCACTGTCTCCAGTACAGCCAGCCAAGTTCACACTAGGTGGAGATGACGACAGCCCTATAATCATTCCACCTGATGTCATCAGTTTTGGCACCACACAAAGTAAAACTACGTCCACTCCTCCCAAGCCACCCCGTAATACGAAAGCTATAGATAAGGCCATGGAGATTGCCAGGGAGGTGGAACCTTCCCATGTTTTCCATAAAGAGGAGGTGGAAGTCACCTCTGGGGAAAATGAACTGGAGAAGGAAAGAAAGCAACTTATCTCACAAATGAAAGTGAGTATTGGAAGGTTGCCAGTCTGTTCTGTTTGTTGTGCTTCTACAAATACTGCCATTATCATATATCATTTAGTTTTTTAAAAAGAAGGTGATGTGAAGCATTATTTTCTTTTTGCTATTTGCATTCCTAAGCAACATTGTCAACAAAAGAATACTTTTTTGACAGGTCATTGAAAAGTTTTATTAGTCCAGTGGCTTATGCTGTTTGTTTTTTACACTTTATCAGGATTATTTAATCAACTTGGTGTTTTTAGATAAATTTCACACTGAGTTAACACTTGTTGGGTTTCATGATCAAAATAAGAATATGTGCCAAAGGTACACAAAACCCTTCATCATGGGGATATGACCTACATTAATTCACTTACATTAATTGGCATTAAATCAACATGATCAGTTTGATATAATACATTTGCTTATATTCTAAAAATAAGAATGAAATTTTCTTTTCTATACCACAGGTGAGGAGAAAGAAAGTTGCCACATGGAAAGGGGTTCCAGAGAGTCCCCCAATGCCAGCCACCAGTGGGAAACCACTGAACAGCATGAAGAGGTATGAAGAACGCAAGAAGCAGATTCAGAAGCAGCAGCCAGATGTAATCCCCAAGACCAAGGCTCAAGGTAAATACAAGCTGTATCATCCACATGTCTTTTTTAGATATTTCTTAATCTCTCAAACTTTTACAAACTAAGAAGCATATAATATAATATAAAAGATTTAACACCTTTCAAGGTAGCCTCTATATTCTACCTTAATGTTGTAATACAAGTTGCATGGAGTATGCTAAATATTTGACTACAGCAACAGATTGATGTACAGAGACAATATGACACAATGCCTGTGGGTACCGCCATCTTACTATGTACAGAAATCTCTTAAACTAGGGCCTGTATACAAAGACAAACATCAAAGTTTGCAAGTTTACTGACATGTTTCACCTTGTTTTGCTTGGTAGGAATTAGCATAGAAACTTACATTCAGGTTGTTTAGAATTGCACAGGTGTGTCACTGTGAGATATAGAGTTAGATGTTGTATATTATAATGGGTTCCATACAATCTCCACATTTGAAAAACTTGTCTGTAAAATCCTGTGCTCCTCAACTCCTACTAGCTCTTGTTTGCCATGGATATCTCAACATAATTGGTGGATTTTCAGTGTTATTGTAATATTATTGGCTCAGAGGCAGTTTTGCTATTATATTTCCACATGTATTATGTACAGCTGAAGTGTTATGAATGTAGGTTGCATTTATGTTTACTCATTTGTCCTTTATTGTAATGTTACCAGCACTACTTTGATATTCTGTATGGATAATTGAACAATACTATTATATTAGAATAATAAACTTAACCTGTTATAAACTTGTTTCTCTTAATAAGGAGATAAGTGGATATATTTTTTTGCTTTCTAGCTTTTACGTAACCGCACCTAATCATGAAGGCATATCTCCACCTTTGGTTGATGACGTATCTCTATTAGACATATTTTTGAAAACAGGAAAGATATTGTGTCAGATAATGATTCATAAGCTCAGCTCAGTGTGGTGTGGCTGATTTGAATAGAAACCACTGAGCCAGGATTAGGATTATTTCAGGTGCTTTACTAATTGTTCTGCAACGAACCTGGGCGTCTACATGTTTAAATTGAAGCATCATTGCCGGAAGGGATTATAAAAGAGGCATAAAAAAGGCCCAGGTATCTTCTCTCTTATCATTACATATTCCCACGTAGGACTGTAATTTGCGTACAGATTTTCTGAAGTACCTATCAGCTGAAGATTACTGTCACAGTACCATTTGGATTAACCACTGGTTAAACAGTAGTATTGTGTGTGTGTAGACTGACATTCCAGGTGGAGACAGACAGTTTGGGTGTAGAAAGCTACAGGTCCACTGTAAGACCATGTCAGGTAGAAAAGACATAGCTGTAGAGCCTGAATGGGCTTTGAGTGCTGTTAGACTTACAGAGGAAGGCAGAGTTGATATAGATTATGAACTGTTTGGACAACTCAGACAGGACTACATAAATGAATGGAAAAAGATAAATAAAATACATCCTGGCAGACAGCTGGAGTTACCTGAGAAACTGTACATTTATGTTAACAAAGGTGAGATATGATAACAAAATTTATCTTGTGACTGCAAAGTCTGATATGGACGATTGCAACTTTTTGTAGGTAAAGAGTACTTACAGCATGAGTGTTTTGCTTAAGTTTCTCAAAATTTGATATCGTTGTATAGAAAAATGAGCTGTAATCCCGGAACCATTTTGACAGATACTAGTTGCTATTCAATTCCCTTAAACCCAGATAAGCAGGTTTCATGCATTCCTTATTTAAAACTACTCTAAAAGCAAAAAAAAAATTAAAAAAAAAACACACACACAGTTTCCTTCCCTACTGCCTCACTACCCGCCCTTCCCCTCCATTGATATCCTTGTTATTGCAAATGTCACTTGTCTGCCTCTTAAAAATATCTGTTACAGTATGAATATGACAATTGTAGAAACTAGTCTAACTTTCCTGAATAAACTAAATTCACTAGATTTTAATGTGCACATTTCATGACTACTGGCACATCTTGTTATAGCTCTAATTGAGACATCCAAATCATATCAGTCAAAGCAAGCCCATCCCTATTTTTACATCTGAACCTAGAAGCTAGCCTTTTAAGGCTTCTATAACCTCTATTTTTATAAGGAATCCAATGTGGTTTAAAATGACAGTCATGCTCTTTTTTTTCATATAACATTCAGGTGTTGCATTTGTATGCATGACTTGATGCTAGGATAGGTAGTTTTAGTCATTTCTTTTCATTCAAAAACAAAATATAAACTGAACACGAAACCTCAAATGTTTTTTGTGAATAGCAATGCCTGGTTTCCTTTCACCTTGGAGCAGTCTTTTCTAACACAATGGGAAGTACACACTAGCTGGACAGGGACAGCTTTAGTACAGTCATGCTGTGGCTGTTTGCCTTAATATTTAACATGATAGTTACAAATTCTGTTACTGAAAATTGACAAGTGCAAACATATAAAATATTTTAAGCAAACAGTTAAAGAAATGTAAAGGGATTTTAAAAGCTGTTCCCCTACTTGAAGGTCAAATTTGTCATCTTAAAATTCAAACAGAATACTAAAATGAGAGAGATGCTGGGAAGTTGGTCAAATGTGTCAGCTTACAGGTCAAACTGTGTTGGTCTAGTGGTGGCTTATAAACATGCAAATTGGTGTGTGTGTTGTTATATGGTGTGTCAGTTAACTACATATGTACAATTTGTGTGGTCAGTTGTGACCTGCACGCACACAGGCACAGACACACAAGCAGATGATTGGCACAAACAGATTCGTCTCCATCTGCAGTTGTGCCACTTCTGTTGGGTGTTGTCTCTATATAGCCAAATGAATGCAGCAGCTTTGGCCCTCTATGTGTATAACATCTCAAAAACACAATTGCTATGTACTGCAATTATTGTTATTAGTATTGTTATTATGTTTATTTTTATTATTATCAATATTATTATTTGAAGTTTTAAAAGTATGCCTTTAAAGGATTTTAAAATTGGATAGTTCAATACATACTACTGCATCCTTTGCAGCAATGACAGGTTATATTTAGTAGTTCTTAATCATAATTGAGATCTGAGATAGACTTGATTGCCAACACTATCACTGTATTGCAGACATGCTGAAACTGACGGTCCGATCGGTCATGACTGGGGAAATTTGTCTGTACCGGTAAAAATTGGACTTGGTCGGTCCAAAAGACCAACAAGAGTTTTAAGAGCAGCAGTTTTGAATTTACAGATATCATTTGACAAACTTCACTAATTAAATTATATAAAACCCAAAGCGTTTTTCCCTTCCATTTCTAACCTATCACATTCACAAACAAATAAAGTAAGCTACCCTAATCGTACTGGTAGTATCTGTCTCAAACGGAAAGGGTGATTTTTGGTCCGACAAAAATCCATTCGGTCTGGCAAATTTTTCATTACTGCCGGTCCAAATGTCCAGCCATTCTGAAAAGTTTTCCGCATGTCTGGTAATGTAAAGTAAAGTGAATTTTCAAGTTTGTAAAGTAAACCTTTTTTTACAACAGTTATCACAAACGATTTACATTTTTGCAGACACTACTTCCATTTTCTGATCTAAGATGTGAGATATGGAGGTTCTCAATTTTAGCACACACTGCAGTAGTGTGGAACCTCCAATTTTTTTTATTTATCGGTCACTGTGTGGGCAGTGAAACCCAGTGGACAGTGAAACCAGTTGACACTTGGCTAAGCTAGGGAAAGAACTTAGGTGCCACCATGATATCTTGCGTTTGTCTGAAAATGGCACACTGACCAAGTAGCAACTTTGACTGACTTGTATTTTTAAATTAAAATATTTTTCATATTGTTTGCATTATAATTATCAATCAATTTTTTTAATCAAAGCCACTGTTAATAGTAAATCTGAAATGGGAATGTAAAATAAAGGTATCCCTGTGTCATTTTTTAACATATTGGACATATAATCTCAGAGGTGAACTATAATCACATCTTTGTATTTACAACTTGGCAAGAAATGATTTGTAATTATTGAAATAGAAACTGACTCTAAATTAGATTCCATGCTTGATTCTGCTAGAATGTTTCATGTTAAATAGATTACAGGAATGCAATAGACCTTAGTTATAATCCTTTTCTTGACATAGCTTTTTACACCATATAAGGTACAATTAATAAACTTCTCAAGATTTATGTGATAACCAACAACATCACTTGACCAGTGTCAGTAAGAGGATTGTTAAGTAATTTATTTAGAAATAACCTTACATGTGGATTTGTAAGCTTGGGTATGTCCCACACCTTGCAACACATCAAAAATATTTGTGGATTTCGTAGCCAGTTCTTACCTATCACCACAGAATGTATCAATTATTTTTATATTTCTTTGATTGGTTTATGCTGTGATTCAAAGTCTACTGCAGCAAAGCAAATTAGGAAATAAAGCAATTAAGCCTCACTGCAGAGGTTGGTGACATGCTTGGGTGATGTAGGAAATTTGAACTTCTGCCAAGGCATGAAAGGTAAAATAAACAAGTTTTTTAAAGCATTAACAACATCAGAACATTATTCCACTATAGTGTAGGTCAACAGGAGTCAGGTCTTGACTTTGTGACTTTGTTCACATATCCTATTGTAAACCTAAAACTGAGCTGCAGCAGCGCTGCATGTGAACTGAATTCCTAACAGTTACTAGCTGAACACCAAGTATTAGGTTCCGTGGCAGAAGTTCTGGAAACTTTTTAAGTTCTCAACCAGGTGGTGCCATTGTTAGACTGCAATCTATGATCTAGGCTCTGATACAAGTGCTGGTCTATGCTGGGCATGTATATTTTAGCCCTAATGACACAACAATGACTGACTCTGGTAAAACCAAGGAACCAAGACCTTATTAATTTTATGCAAAAAATTCTAATTGGATTGAATGCCTTCCATGCTCTGTATGATTCATAGGAGATTTATTTTCTGGAGGCAGATTGGGTGTACCGTTGGATTTAATTATTTATTGAAAGGCTCCGTNCCCCTGGATATTGAGCTGACGCTTTGTCTCATCTATTTTAGATGATTATCTGTGATTTGGTTGTCATTGAAAGCCATTTTATGTCTTAGTGACTTCCTCTATTTTTTAAACAGCTGAAGGGCCTGAGATAGAAGAACGTAGGCACATAATGACTTTTTAAAACATATAAATGCTCCATGCATCAGCAAAGGTTATCTTGTTGTATTTTTTTTCCTCAAAAAAGTCGTTCAGCCATTATGCTTTGTAAGGTCAGAGAAGATGAGAAAGTAAATAGGTCTGGCGTGATTTTTTTAAAATAAAGCTGAAAAGGTTGTAAAAGCAAAGTCCAATTTATGAAATAATGAAAGACAATTTTGAAAAATTAGGTGGTCAGGATATTTCCTTTATTAAAATATCGTACCCAAAATTGGATTCTTAAACAGCAATTTCCAAGCATAAGTTGAATCTTGATAAAGTGGCAGACTGGAAAGCTTATCTAGATGAAGCAATGGTTACAAGTAGGAGTGTAGAAAGCCTTGACTAGTAAGATCATACATGAGTTTGTTATGCAGAGGGCCATCCATATTACCAGCACACTAGAGCTGACAGGGAAGTAACCCAGTGAGTCTTTGATACTGTGAAATAAACTTTTTGTATACAAGAATGGTTTTGACTAGCTTTGTGAAATATAAGAATATTTAAAGGATTGTGTTACATTGTTATGTAGAGTTTAGTTTAAGAGCTGTATACATCAGATAAATACTGAAGTCAACACCATTGGTAAGTTTCGTATAGACAATATTTAAACAATGCTTTTTGGGGCATTTGGTGGTTTTAAAAGTTAGCTATAATCAGTGATGTGTGAAGAGGTACTCCTCTATGTGAAAGGAAGGTCAGTTTTCTGATGACCTGTTGTCCAGCTATATAGCCTTCTTTGAGACCTACAGGATAAACGTAGTCTTCCATAAAAGGCACAGTTCATTTAGAGGTAAAGTTGCTAAAGATGGTGCACATTTGACATTTGCAAGTAGTTATATTAGAATATTTACAACAGATAAATAAATGTGAACTTCCATTGTGTGGATAAAGGTTGAAATAATATGATTATGTAAACTATGTAATGTCCAGAGACATTAGCCAGAACAGTATGTTACAAAGACATGTTAGATTTTATTACTTACCATCTACCTTTACTTTGCATGTCAGATATTTGGCATGGCTCTTGTTCTCAGTCTTCTAATGATCTGTAATAAATGCTCACACAATCTTGTTCAAAAAAAGAAATAAATAGTAGAACATAAAGAATATTTATGAGTAAAACTGTGCAACACTCGGATTATATTAGCCTTCCATTTGGTCATGTCATGGACAGGTAAGGAAGTTTGGACTTGAGTACAGAATGTTCTAGGTGCATGACATCCATCTTGCAAGTACTTATGTCAAACAAGGACCTATTCTGGTCACCACTGCTAAAAATAACTAAAAAAGAGTTGGATATTTGGTCAGCAAACCTGAAGGAACACCTTGATGAGAAGTTTTGTGCACTCCTTTAAATGGAACACCTGGAATAGGAAACCTGTCTGACTAGTTATTCAAAGCATTATCCTTGGTTTGGGACACATTCTGAACAACACTCCTATACTTCAGAACTTTTGAGTTGGGACCTGTGCCAGTAAAAGATAACAAGAAATATGTCATTCTGGTTGTACCTTAAAAAAAGCAGAAGTGACTAGAGTTAAGATTATTCAATCGGTATTAAAAATTAACTTAGCCAAACTAACATAGCCAATAGTCTTACAATATGATTATGGTGACAGACATGATTGGAAGTAATGTTCATGTGCAGGACTCCTCATATCATTATTTTCAATAATCTGAAAGAGAGAGGGCAATATTTAACAAAATCTTTACAAAAAAATAATTAAATTAAGAAAAGAAAAAAATGCCCAGCACACCCCAGGAAACACTTGCAAGCCCCTTGAAGATGACTAAGGCAACTATGAGCATCTAAGAGGTGACCGGAAAGATGACTGGCCAGTTCACCTGTAGTTAACACCTGTGAGAAAACAGGAAAACTGACCAAAGTTATGGAAGACACTACTATTAATTTGTGCAACCAATTAATTTATTACTTAAGACATGAGTTGAATTTTTGGTAGTGACGCATAAAGGGGAACTTAATAAAATGAAAGGATATGGAAATCCTTTCATTATAAGTTGGACAGTCAGTCAGAGTAAGGCAAGGTATGTGCACCGCAGTCAATAGTAGGTGATACTGTACTGCTCTCAAGTAAGAGAAGTTTTGTAGACTGTTTATAATGTTGATTTTAAGGGAATTCATTTTTGGTTGTACTTTCAAGTTTAAACTTGCCTATCTTAGGCAATTTTGTTCTAGTTGCATCACCTTTAATTTTATTTTTATTTTCAACTTAGTATCTTAATATTTCTTCAAATTAGTTGTTACAGAGGCTATTTGTAACCTTACAATTTATTTTTTTCCTTTTGAACATGTGCACAATTTTCTTTGTATTTAAATGCACATTATAAATTTATAGCTGTTGTTAACAGTAGAAATTTTATAGTAACCATTTAAGGCATACAATCTGAATGGCAGCAACTTAAAAGAGAATGTCACTTAAATTCCATTTAATGTGCATTTATCTCTGAGTCTTTTTATCCACAAAAGTTAAATCCAGACTAGTGACAATATCCTGTGTTTAAATATATTATGTAAAATAACCTGAGATGATATCATTAGACAAGCTGCAGGTCAGAGGCAAGTTGACATGTTGAGTACTGCAAGTGAAGGTAATACAAAATAAATGTGCACAGCATGGGTAGAGGCTTCCATTAGAACCCCTTTATTTTTCATCGGTGATAATGTGTTATTATGCATTGAATGATATCAGTGATTTGGCTTAAATGATCATGATGCGTGTTTTGTTTTTTGATATGAGTAATGATAGCCTTCACATGGATTATACACCAATCATAAGTTACTTTGCCCAATTTGTAGCAGACACCTGTAGTTGATGGTTATTTAGTGTAATTTTTTATGTAAGTTATACTTCTGATTGTATGGCATGATATTATCAGATCTTGCCGTGTAAATTGTTAAGAAGCAGTTTTCAAAAAATATGTTTATGTTTAGACTAACAGGAAATTAACTGTGAGTAGTTTTGAATTATTTTTGAAAGTAGGATAATGTATTTTTGAAAATGTTATGACCTAAAAGCACAAGTCAGAAGATTTTACTTGTCTTAAAATATCATCAGTTTTAATACCTTGTAGCAAAAATGAAAATGGAATGATAATTAATACAGTAAATATGTTTTTGAAATGGTGGATGTGTAGCATTTCAACACGTTCTTCCATGCCTAAGGCAGAGGATCTTTGACCTTAAAACATTTTGTTTTAATGCATAGAAAATAGGCAGGTCTGTACTTTATGCAGAACAGTTTAACCTCAATTTACATGTAAGATTTGCATGAGTTTTATTTTTACCACAAGCGGTTCAGTTTCTGTTTTACGAACTGTATACAGGCAGAGCTGATTAATTCATAAACGAGATGGCATGCAGATTGTTGTAATTTGCTGGTTGTTTTATACACGTCTGGTTAAACAACTGAACAATACTGCCTGTTGCTTTTTGTACAGTTAAGGCTCAGAAGATGTTTAGACGCAGGAAAGTTGTTCTGGGGGTATCAAAGGTTAGTTCTGAAGGAAGTTTCTTGAAAATTCTGTGCACACATCTTCATTAAGCATGCATGTATATAAAAAATAAGGATAATGTAGGCTTGGTCTTACCATAACTATTATAATAGTGTTAAGATGAAGCTTGGGAGGAAACTTATCTGAGTCTGGGCTATATTAGGGGGTTAATTTGGTAAAAGCATGTTGTCTCTTTTAAGTGAGTTTAAAAAAGTTAAAAAATTGTTAAGGTAATGTACACCACTTTGGCACTTTAGTCTCTGTACACCTGCAGTTCTTTTCATCAACAATAGGACAACTGAGGCGAAATCATCAACTGAAACCAGTTTTGTGGTAACAGTAGGCCACAGACCATGCTATAGCCACTTGCTGTTATACAGTGGACCCATTAAGAGTGTAATATATATATATGATAGATAAGGTAGTAAAAAGTTCAGCTCCTGTGCTTTTGTTGTCAGTATTACAGAATCATATAGATGTCCAGTTTGATTTCAATGTTGAAGTGTCACTGTTGGAATAGACTTTTTCAAGTGTCTGACTCAGTGATGTATTAGAACTTAACTCAGCATCATGGTATAATTTCAGTCTTGTTAAGTATTTATGTGGGGTGAGAACTACCCTGTTAGTAGGAGGCTACAAAATGTATAATAATGCCCTATCCGTCTTATTGACCTATGAAACTTGAAAAATAGACCAGTTTAAGTAATTTAATAAACAAGTTTATTCAAAGACGAGGAGAATGAAAGAAAAAAGTGGATGACCTTTGAGCTTGTCTCAAGTGCTGAAACTGAAGGGATTAGGCAGATATTGCTATTCAAACTAGTTAGCATGGCAGTGTTGGTGCATTTTGTTATGCCATCATACATAACATGAAATAAATGTTGGCACTGTGGGCATAGGAAAGGCCTGTGGGTCCTTAGGTCATATATTCCTATTGTTCTGTGATCAAAGTGGGGAACTGGCCCAGTGTATGTAGCAGAGAGTGCCTAAAATGTCCATTATAAGCTTATAATATCTTAATAATCTGCTTCATATGTTTGGCTTGTTGTCATAAGTTACACTGAACTGTTTAGTACGTAAATGTGTTTCTGAGTAATAAATCTTACCCTGTCAAAGAGAAAGTGTGATGTGTTTTATTTTTTGCCAACTCCAACAGTATGGTTGCTGAGGCTTCCATTGGAAGTTGACTAAGGTTTGGGCACCCATGTATACATAATATCTTTTCAATTATGAAATTGAAGGAAGTGTTAAGTTGAATTGTGTAGGAATGTACCAGTAATGGACTGGACTTTTTATGTACTTGTGGTCGTTGGTATTTTCTTTGTATTTGTATATATAATGGAAATTTGTTGTTGACCATAGCTTCAAAAGTAATTTATATAGATAATTTTTGAATGGGACTTCAAGAAAAAAAAATTTTTCAATTTTAGAAAAACCCAGCAGACTACACCGCCCAGCCTGAGGAACAAGTAGAAACAAGAACCAGACCAAGCTACAACAGGAGGAGCTACGCAGGAGTAACTCCACAAAGAATTCCAGGCGAGTTTGCTGACCCACTGGATAGGTTTGCGAAATATAGGCGAAGATCTGCAAACATTGAAACATTGAGAAAAGAAGCAAATGACATAACTGAAACACCAGTAAGAGACCAAGACTTTAAATATAGCAGAAGGAAATTCCGATCTGAAGAAGATTTGCTATCAGATACTAAGGACACTACCCCAACTGCCAGTTGTTCAACTTTACATGTGCAGCATTTAGATTTGAATGAAGGCGCTTCAAGAAAATTGAAATCTGAAGAAAAACTAAATACCTCAGAGCCTGGAACAAGCATACTCATTAATACAGAAAAGGAAAGTGATTCAGAGGACAGTGAATTCATACTGAAACCTAAAGAAGCAGAATACTCAAAACCAGTTTTAAAAGAACAAATTACAATAGCAAATACATGTCAGGATTCAGAAGAGAGAAAAGAAACTGATAGCACTAATGAAAAATCTACTCCAGAAATAAAGGAATTTGTCTTGTCACACCCAGGGCAAACACCTGAAAAGATTAGTACTGCACAAAGTCAAGGAGAGGGTAATAAACCAAAACAGCAACCAATTCCAGCTCCAAGAACCAGTTTGATCTTACAGTCAAATCAAAGTGACATACATCAGGACCAAAAGCAAAGTATTACCAAGGAGACTGAATCAGAAGTTGTACCAGTCAAAATCCCTGTTGAAGAGGCACCCAAACCAAAGCCAGTTTCTACAGAACAGCAGTGGAAGAACAACAACAAGCCAACATCACCACCAAGCCAGGGGTCTGACAAAGAAGCCAGCAAGTCAAACAGTATCAGTTCTTCAGACTCAAGTAAACACCAATCTCATTTGGCATCTGCTGAACCTAGGAAAGCTCCTGTAAAACCTGATCGACCAAAGCGGAAGGCAAAACTACAAAAGCTGCAACAGGATAGTTTAGGCACAACCACTTTAGGTTCAACCTCTAGCTCCCCAGGCTCAACCTCCCCATCTCTCTCGCCTTCTCCATCTCCATTGTTCCTAGATAGTTCTAGTTCTGATCCAATGAAAACATCACATGAAGAGAAAGAACCTAAGGGTCAATCAACTGAGGCATCAGTGACAAGTAAACCCACAACTTACCTTCATATAGTATCTCCACCAAAATTTACCAGCCCTGGGAGTGCCAGCCAGGCAATATCTTGGAAATCTGTGGGCTATCTGCCCCAAACAAGTCCTACTAGAGACTTCCCTCCACCTCTTGCCCCTAATTCCACAGACACAAATGCCAAGTCATGCCAAGAAGATGAGATTATTCCACAAGTTGCAAAATCGAGGGTAGAACATCCAGTTGATATTGAAAAAGAAGTGACCAACATTGAACTTAATCCTGTAACATCTGAAGAAGAGCAAGACATGGAGAATAAAAAAGCTTGCAGAGACGAATTGGCCAATCTCCGTGCCCAGTTTTTTGCTGATATGGACTCAGTTGCTGACCAGAGCTTTGATTTTGTCCCAACGCTGGTCACTGCTACAGGAGGGGCAAGAGTTAGGTCCAGTGGGTCAGTGAGTGAGGACGAAATTCAGCCAGTATCCATAAAGCGGAAAGTTTCACCAACAGGACAGAAAGAAGAAGAGGAAGATAAACTTGGAGTGGAAGAGCACAGAATCTTACCTGTAATGCAAGAACATGATGCATCTCTCCCAAATCTCCATGATATGGAAGAAGGTGTTGAAGAGGATCAGATACAATCAGAAGTAGCTCAGAGGAGAGACATATCCCATATGGAACAGGTTGGTGACATAGTGCTACTCCCAGTGGAACATGTTGTCTTAAATGAAGCAGCACCTAGCCATGGACAGAATGGGCTGACTGAACCCCAGGAGCTTCAAGGGTACAGCTTGGATGGGAGTATTGATGATGTGAAAGAGGACTTCCCTGTTGCCAGAAGTCACAGCCCTGTCTCCATAGAAGAGGAACCCATATCTCCCATAGCTCTGGTAAAGAAAGATCCCACCATATTTATAGACAATACATTGAATTTCATTGTGAATGACAGTGGGAATGATCACAGTGATAGGTCAGTGGCTGTTGTGGAAGAAAACAAACAAGCAGGTATTGAAATGCTTGCAGAACTTGTTGCAGATGATGCCTATGACAGGGCTGTTATTCAGAATGGTGGAATTCACAGCTCTAATGGAAAAGATGATATAACGGAAGATGATGGGGTAAAGGAAGACCACATTATTAAAGAGATCAAAAGTGAACTGAAACCAGATATCAATTTCCCTGTTGAAACAGGCATACCAGTATCTGATGGCAGTGAGATTGAACAAGATGAAACTGAAGATGGGACAGCAGTGCACATCTCCAGGGAATATTTCCCAGAAAATCAGTGCAAGTCTGTCCCAGATCTAACAGAATTAGATGATCCAGAAGAAATCTGTGAGAAAACTCTCCCAGAATCTCAAGACTTTCAACAGTCTCAGCAGAAGTCAAGTGAATATTTCCCAGAAAACCAGTGCAAGTCTGTCCCAGATTTAACAGCACTTGATCAGACAAATGTTGTGCTCACTTCCACTGGGGATGTGATATCTGGACGAGATGAAGTGGAACCTGCCATGGCTGATGAATATTTCCCAGAAAACCAGTGCAAGTCTGTCCCAGATCTAACAGCACTTGATCAGACAAATGTTGTGCTCACTTCCACTGGGGATGTGATATCTGGACGAGATGAAGTTGAACCTGCCATCGCTGATGAATATTTCCCAGAAAACCAGTGCAAGTCTGTGCCGGACCTAACAGAACTTGACAGTCCACCAGTAAAAAAAATAACTGATACACCTGAGTACTTTCCTGAGAATCAGTGTAAATCTATTCCAGATTTCCAAGCAATGGACAGTTCACAGCAGCAGACAAGTGGGGATAATCAGGGAACTGATGTCCCCAAGGCAACAGGTCGGGAGGAATATTTCCCAGAAAACCAGTGCAAGTCCATTCCAGATTTGGTTGGTTTAGGTGAAATGACACAAGGAAATAATAAACCAGGTATTAATATACAAGATCCTGGCCAGAAGCCAGATGAAGTTGTCTCCCCACTGTCTCCAGTACAGCCAGCCAAGTTCACACTAGGTGGAGATGACGACAGCCCTACAATCATTCCACCTGTCATCAGTTTTGGCACCACACAAAGTAAAACTACGTCCACTCCTCCCAAGCCACCCCGTAATACGAAAGCTATAGATAAGGCCATGGAGATTGCCAGAGAGGTGGAACCTTCCCATGTTTTCCATAAAGAGGAGGTGGAAGTCACCTCTGGGGAAAATGAACTGGAGAAGGAAAGAAAGCAACTTATCTCACAAATGAAAGTGAGTATTGGAAGGTTGCCAGTCTGTTCTGTTTGTTGTGCTTCTACAAATACTGCCATTATCATATATCATTTAGTTTTTTAAAAAGAAGGTGATGTGAAGCATTATTTGCTTTTTGCTATTTGCATTCCTAAGCAACATTGTCAACGAAAGAATACTTTTTTGACAGGTCATTGAAAAGTTTTATTAGTCCAGTGGCTTATGCTGTTTGTTTTTTACACTTTATCAGGATTATTTAATCAACTTGGTGTTTTTAGATAAATTTCACACTGAGTTTACACTTGTTGGGTTTCATGATCAAAATAAGAATATGTGCCAAAGGTACACAAAACCCTTCATCATGGGGATATGACCTACATTAATTCACTTACATTAATTGGCATTAAATCAACATGATCAGTTTGATATAATACATTTGCTTATATTCTAAAAATAAGAATGAAATTTTCTTTTCTATACCACAGGTGAGGAGAAAGAAAGTTGCCACATGGAAAGGGGTTCCAGAGAGTCCCCCAATGCCAGCCACCAGTGGGAAACCACTGAACAGCATGAAGAGGTATGAAGAACGCAAGAAGCAGATTCAGAAGCAGCAGCCAGATGTAATCCCCAAGACCAAGGCTCAAGGTAAATACAAGCTGTATCATCCACATGTCTTTTTTAGATATTTCTTAATCTCTCAAACTTTTAAAAACTAAGAAGCATATAATATAATATGAAAGATTTAACACCTTTCAAAGTAGCCTCTATATTCTACCTTAATGTTGTAATACAAGTTGCATGGAGTATGCTAAATATTTGACTACAGCAACAGATTGATGTACAGAGACAATATGACACAATGCCTGTGGGTACCGCCATCTTACTATGTACAGAAATCTCTTAAACTAGGGCCTGTATACAAAGACAAACATCAAAGTTTGCAAGTTTACTGACATGTTTCACCTTGTTTTGCTTGGTAGGAATTAGCATAGAAACTTACATTCAGGTTGTTTAGAATTGCACAGGTGTGTCACTGTAAGATATAGAGTTAGATGTTGTATATTATAATGGGTTCCATACAATCTCCACATTTGAAAAACTTGTCTGTAAAATCCTGTGTTCCTCAACTCCTACTAGCTCTTGTTTGCCATGGATATCTCAACATAATTGGTGGATTTTCAGTGTTATTGTAATATTATTGGCTCAGAGGCAGTTTTGCTATTATATTTCCACATGTATTATGTACAGCTGAAGTGTTATGAATGTAGGTTGCATTTATGTTTACTCATTTGTCCTTTATTGTAATGTTACCAGCACTACTTTGATATTCTGTATGGATAATTGAACAATACTATTATATTAGAATAATAAACTTAACCTGTTATAAACTTGTTTCTCTTAATAAGGAGATAAGTGGATATATTTTTTTGCTTTCTAGCTTTTACGTAACCGCACCTAATCATGAAGGCATATCTCCACCTTTGGTTGATGACGTATCTCTATTAGACATATTTTTGAAAACAGGAAAGATATTGTGTCAGATAATGATTCATAAGCTCAGCTCAGTGTGGTGTGGCAGATTTGAATAGAAACCACTGAGCCAGGATTAGGATTATTTCAGGTGCTTTACTAATTGTTCTGCAACGAACCTGGGCGTCTACATGTTTAAATTGAAGCATCATTGCCGGAAGGGATTATAAAAGAGGCATAAAAAAGGCCCAGGTATCTTCTCTCTTATCATTACATATTCCCACGTAGGACTGTAATTTGCGTACAGATTTTCTGAAGTACCTATCACTTGAAGATTACTGTCACAGTACCATTTGGATTAACCACTGGTTAAACAGTAGTATTGTGTGTGTAGACTGACATTCCGGGTGGAGACAGACAGTTTGGGTGTAGAAAGCTACAAGTCCACTGTAAGACCATGTCAGGTAGAAAAGACATAGCTGTAGAGCCTGAATGGGCTTTGAGTGCTGTTAGACTTACAGAGGAAGGCAGGGTTGATATAGATTATGAACTGTTTGGACAACTCAGACAGGACTACATAGATGAATGGAAAAAGATAAATAAAATACATCCTGGCAGACAGTTGGAGTTACCCGAGAAACTGTACATTTATGTTAACAAAGGTGAGATATGATAACAAAATTTATCTTGTGACTGCAAAGTCTGATATGGACGATTGCAACTTTTTGTAGGTAAAGAGTACTTACAGCATGAGTGTTTTGCTTAAGTTTCTCAAAATTTGATATCGGTGTATAGAAACCTGAACTGTAATCCCGTAACCATTTTGACAGATACTAGTTGCTATTCAATTCCCTTAAACCCAGATAAGCAGGTTTCATGCATTTCTTACTTAAAACTACTCTAAAAGCCAAAAAAAAAAAACAAAAACAAAAAAAAACAAACACCCCCCCGTTTCCTTCTCTATTGCCCCCCCTACCCCCCCCCCCCCTTCCCCTCCATTGTTATCCTGGTTATTGCAAATGTCACTTGTCTGCCTCATAAAAATATCTGTTACAGTATGAATATGACAATTGTAGAAACTAGTCTAACTTTCCTGAATAAACTAAATTCACTAGATTTTAATGTGCACATTTCATGACTACTGGCACATCTTGTTATAGCTCTAATTGAGACATCCAAATCATATCAGTCAAAGCAAGCCCATCCCTATTTTTACATCTGAACCTAGAAGCCTTTTAAGGCTTCTATAAACTCAATTTTTATAAGGAATCCGATGTGGTTTAAAATGACAGTCATGCTCTTTTTTTTTTCATATAACATTCAGGTGTTGCATTTGTATGCATGACTTGATGCTAGGTTAGGTAGTTTTAGTCATTTCTTTTCATTCAAAAACAAAATATAAACTGAACACGAAACCTCAAATGTTTTTTGTGAATAGCAATGCCTGGTTTCCTTTCACCTTGGAGCAGTCTTTTCTAACACAATGGGAAGTACACACTAGCTGGACAGGGACAGCTTTAGTGCAGTCATGCTGTGGCTGTTTGCCTTAATATTTAACATGATAGTTACAAATTCTGTTACTGAAAATTGACAAGTGCAAACATATATAAAAGATTTTAAGCAAACAGTTAAAGAAATGTAAAGGGATTTTAAAAGCTGTTCCCCTACTTGAAGGTCAAAATTGTCATCTTAAAATTCAAACAGAATGCTAAAATGAGATAGATGCTGGGAAGTTGGTCAAATGTGTCAGCTTACAGGTCAAACTGTGTTGGCCTAGTGGTGGCTTATAAACATGCAAATTGGTGTGTGTGTTGTTATATGGTGTGTCAGTTAACTACATATGTACAATTTGTGTGGTCAGTTGTGACCTGCATGCACACAGGCACAGATACACAAGCAGATGATTGTCACAAACAGATTTGTCTCCATCTGCAGTTGTGCCACTTCTGTTGGGTGTTGTCTCTATATAGCCAAATGAATGCAGCAGCTTTGGCCCTCTATGTATATAACATCTCAAAAACACAATTGCTATGTACTGCAATTATTGTTATTAGTATTGTTTTTATGTTTATTTTTATTATTATCAATATTATTATTTGAAGTTTTAAAAGTATGCCTTTAAAGGATTTTAAAATTGGATAGTTCAATACATACTATTGCATCCTTTGCAGCAATGACAGGTTATATTTAGTAGTTCTTAATCATAATTGAGTTCTGAGATAGACTTGATTGCCAACACTATCACTGTATTGCAGACATGCTGAAACCGATCGGTCATGACCGGGGAAATTTGTCTGTACCGGTAAAAATTGGACTTGGTCAGTCCAAAAGACCGACAAGAGTTTTAAGAGCAGCAGTTTTGAATTTACAGATATCATTTGACAAACTTCACTAATAAAATTATATAAAACCCAAAGCATTTTTCCCTTCCATTTCTAACCTATCACATTCACAAACAAACAAAGTAAGCTACCCTAATCATACTGGTAGTATCTGTCTCAAACGGAAAGGGTGATTTTTGGTCCGACAAAAATCCATTCGGTCCGGCAAATTTTTCATTACTGCCGGTCCAAATGTCCAGCCATTCTGAAAAGTTTTCAGCATGTCTGGTATTGTAAAGTAAAGTGAATTTTCAAGTTAGTAAAGTAAACCTTTTTTTACAACAATTATCACAAACAATTTACATTGTTGCAGACACTACTTCCATTTTCTGATCTAAGATATTAGATATGGAGGTTCTCAATTTTAGCACACACTGCAGTAGTGTGGAACCTCCAATTATTTTTATTTATCGGTCACTGTGTGGGCAGTGAAACCCAGTGGACAGTGAAACCATTTGACACTTGGCTAAGCTAGGGAAGGAACTTAGGTGCCACCATGATATCTTGCGTTTGTCTGAAAATGGCACACTGACCAAGTAGCAACTTTGACTGACTTGTATTTTTAAATTTAAATATTTTTCATATTGTTTGCATTATAATTATCAATCAATTTTTTTAATCAAAGCCACTGTTAATAGTAAATCTGAAATGGGAATGTAAAATAAAGGTATCCCTGTGTCATTTTTTAATATATTGGACATATAATCTCAGAGGTGAACTATAATCACATCTTTGTATTTACAACTTGGCAAGAAATGATTTGTAATTATTGGAATAGAAACTGACTCTAAATTAGATTCCATGCTTGATTCTGTTAGAATGTTTCATGTTAAATAGATTACAGGAATGCAATAGACCTTAGTTATAATCCTTTTCTTGACATAGCTTTTTACACAATATAAGGTACAATTAATAAACTTCTCAAGATTTATGTGACCACCAACCACATCACTTGACCACAGTGTCAGTAAGAGGATTGTTAAGTAATTTATTTAGAAATAACCTTACATGTGCATTTGTAAGCTTGAGTATGTCCCACACCTTGCAACACATCAAAAATATTTGTGGATTTCGTAGCCAGTTCTAACCTATCACCACAGAATGTATCAATTATTTTTATATTTCTTTGATTGGTTTATGCTGTGATTCAAAGTCTACTGCAGCAAAGCAAATTAGGAAATAAAGCAATTAAGCCTCACTGCAGAGGTTGGTGACATGCTTGGGTGATGTAGGAAATTTGAACTTCTGCCAAGGCATGAAAGGTAAAATAAACAAGTTTTTTAAAGCATTAACAACATCAGAACATTATTCCACTATAGTGTAGGTCAACAGGAGTCAGGTCTTGACTTTGTGACTTTGTTCACATATCCTATTGTAAACCTAAAACTGAGCTGCAGCAGTGCTGCATGTGAACTGAACACCTAACAGTTACTAGCTGAACACCAAGTATTAGGTTCCGTGGCAGAAGTTCTGGAAACTTTTTAAGTTCTCAACCAGGTGGTGCCATTGCTAGACTGCAATCTATGATCTAGGCTCTGATACAAGTGCTGGTCTATGCTGGGCATGTACATTTTAGCCCTAATGACACAACATTGACCGACTCTGGTAGAACTAAGGAACCAAGACCTTATTAATTTTATGCAAAAAATTCTAATTGGATTGAATGCCTTCCATGCTCTGTATGATTCATAGGAGATTTATTTTCTGGAGGCAGATTGGGTGTACCGTTGGATTTAATTATTTATTGAAAGGCTCCATCATGTTGGCAGAGCACATACATGTATTACATGAATAAGCGAAGAGTTTATTTGAATGAGAAAGTCTGGAATGTGGAGAGGCAAATCCTCCACTTTTGTCACCTGTAGTTGTAAAGAGGTCAGCAGGTATAATGGGATGCAGGGAGAAATTACTGGCAATGTTCTGTTGATATTCTATTCATGTTTAGCCCACTTATATGGAGGCAGTCATGCTAGGTTGGTTAGCAGAGAGTGAGATCTAGGCAGCGGCGGGAGAGACCACTGACTTGTCATCCCGTGACATTAACCTCAATTACACTGGATGAAGACCATTATAGAGTTATTTAGTCAGGAAAAAAATAATAGCAGGCCCAGTTATGGATCCTGTACTGATGTTTACTGTTCATGTCTGGATGAGCTTGAGAGTAGACAGGTGAACACTGCCTATCTCCACAGGTGACAACAGTTCCCAGGTCCAGGATCCACTGTTTGTGATAGTAGTTCAGGGAGGAGATCTATATAAATGTGTGTGTCTACTGTATGAGCAACATGATGGACTTATATGATCCACCGCATTCACCAAAACTGTACTTTATGGTGGTGGATATTGATATAGATGGTGAGTTGATGATGTCAACTGATTCTTATACATAAAACATGCCATATACATATCACTGTGGCATTAGCATTATGCATTATATGTGAGGCAATTTAGGATTGGCTTTTTCTTTTGAATGTTGTTTATTTCAATGAAGTTTTAGACCAAATAAAATAAAGATGTTTTAGTATCTCACATTTATTTTATATATGTCTAATTATATTTTCAAGGTAAGTCTTCTGTCATGTGGACTGTGGTGAACTGTTTGTTTTATTATGCATTATACAGAGAAGAAATGTTGACACCTCTGGAGTTGACTTTTGCTGCTTTGTATTTTGTTTCCACAGTCATATTTTTGTTCAGCTTGTAACGTTATTTTCTATGTCAAGCCATCATATAGAAAGCCACTCATCCATGCTCCATTGTGATCTAAATACTGCAGAGCTCCTGGCAGTACATGCATCATTGCC
Organism: Lingula anatina; assembly: GCF_001039355.2. Next base: position 309,476 of record NW_019774303.1, read on the forward strand.
TGCAGCAGACGCTGTGGGTTTATTTCACCTAATGTTATATTACACACTGCCTTAATTTTCTCTGAAACCTTCTATGGATGAAATTTGCCAACAATATTTGAAGATGTCATTGCCAAAAAGCTGTCCCTTGTTTATTGTTTGGGCTATCAGGTTTATTATCCAACACTGTTACTTGACAATGTGATGTATTCTTCTTATGCTGGATAAGATTTTATAAAAGTACATGATTCATTTAGTTTGATTCAATAAGATTTTCCTCATTTAAGTCCCAGTTTTTATACTAATTGCTATCTACTATGTCCACCTGTCAGAGATTAAACTCAGACTATGTTGGCATTGTATGATGAGGAGGAATTTTAACTTAATTGCAATGCTGCTGTGTCTGGAACATTGTCATCAGTCCTGCTGCTAGTGAGGTTATGTTGAATACAAGCATTCATCACTGCAGACAGGTTACATCTAGGTGAAGGCAGTTGTATTGAACAATTTCTTGCCAAGGTGAGATTTATGAAGACAATTATCATATTAAATGTGAAGTTTGATAAATTGTTGTTATTCTATTAATCTTGCATGAAATCTTAAATAAGTATTAGGTAACTCGTAATATAATAAAAGAAATTACCTTATGGTTTGGACGAAAATTTCTAATACATATATTTATTGATTCCAAAGATAAGTCTTTTTAATTTTTTTATTTCATAGCAGTGTTAGTGTGTAGGGTTATAGTGTTCACCTTATAATTAAAACTACAGTTATCACCCTAAATATACAAAATGAACACCTGTTACAATGTTAAAATCCACAGCTCTGATCTTGCAATTCTATACTGATGACATAACACGAGCATTTTTGGGGTAAAAATAGCATTTTCTTTTTTAGACTTTCCTCTTTAGCCAAGGCAGCTATCATTACCATCTCAACAGCACATAGATGGACTTTAATACTTGATTTATTTTTTTTTATTTTAAAATAAAATGATGATTGTATTTTATTCAGTTTATGTTCAAAGACACAAAACTTGCTTATTAAACAAATATACAAAAAAAGGTGTTGAAGTCCATACTTATATCAACAATCATTTCAAATTTTGCTATATTATCTTGGATAGGTAGTCTGGTACACAAATGCTACAAACTGATAATGATCTCACCTCAATTAGAAAGGGTGTAAAATTGGAGATTAAAGCTTGCATATGCTTTACCCTAAGCTCCAGTGCGATTGCGCATTAAAATTTTTAAAATGTTTTTTTTTTTTTTCAGAAATGGTAGATTTATTTATCAAATGTTTAGTTTGTGTTTAAAACTATTACAAATTTAAAAAAAAACAAAACAATTTGGTCAAATTTAGGCCAAAAAATCAGCTCCTACTTAAAATTAATTAATGATAATTCTAAATATGGTTAAGTCAATTATTCCTCATTTACAAATGACCTCAAATAGCTATTTTATAAGTTAGCTAAAGTGACCAAAAATCAGTTCACTGTTCTTTTTAATTTATGGTCCCTCTGTATGCTGTGAATCTCACAGATAAAGTTAAACCAGCTTGTTGTACATATCCATTTCATCTGCCCCTTCAGTTTTTACACTTGTAAATCTCCAATACTATTTATCTGACTCATCCTGCCATTATAGCATCCTGATTATACCTTTATATCTAGTGAATTTTATGCAGAAGAACATTACCCTGTGTCGTCTGGCCAGTAATGATGCTCAGATCACAGGGATAATCTAACTGATAGACATTTATTACTCCCCGACTCCCAACCCTGGGATTTGGAAGAGGATGAAAAGTAGTGCAAAATGAATCACAAATGATTTTATTTTTGATTTGAAAATGGGATGTCTGTACTAGCACAAACTGCACTTTGATTGTGTTTCAAATCAGCTTTAAAGCTTAAAGCCAGTATTTTAGATCAGTGTCAAACTGAATAAAATGGTGAGAAATTTTAGATTTATAGCGTAAAAATCAAGGCATTTCATTAAATGGTTTACTTCCAAAGGACTTGTTTCCTTTGGACACTTCTCAAGAAAGGTTTCTATTGACAAATATTAAATTGCCTATAAGAATCTTTGTGTAGAAGGCCTAGTGGAGATAAGAATCTTTTTTATCTTTTGACATGTCATAACCCCAGTCAGTAATTTATTGGAAGGTGTGTACCTTTATAGACTGTAAAGCTAGTTGTGCCTGTATTTACCCAAGGATTGCCGTTTAAAATAAAACATATTTGAAACTCTGGGTGTTACTGCTAGAGTTCATGTTTAATTGTACCAACTGATGTATTCCTGTGTTCACTATGGGATCATTAGATTGTAGAAAGGTCACTAAAATGGATGCAGGTTCTCTCTCTCTCTCTCTCTCTCTCTCTCTCTCTCTCTCTCTCTCTCTCTCATAGAATGTAATTACCATCTTGGGAAGTAGATTCCCTTGGGGCACCAATTTAATTATTGATGTCAAAGGTAGAAAATTAGTTCTACTTTACTGATTGAAAAATCTTTTCCAGGCATACCTGTAATCACGACAGCATTAGGTACTTCAATCAAGCAGAATACCTTCAAATGGGGGAGTAGTTTTGAAAATATATGAAAATAAGTTTGCTTCCAGATTTTGCAATCCTCATTAAGTAATTTTTTTACATTTTTCCTTAAAGTTCATCAAAAACAAACATTATATAATATTTGTTATTTATCATTCAGGAGAAGTGGAATCGCATTCAATCAGAGACCAAGACCTGACAAAAAAGCACTGGGAAGAAAAACTTGCGGAAGAAGAAGAAAAAAAAAGTTTTCGAAAGCAACACAAACATAAAAACCATGAAGGGGAGCATGACAACAGACTGAAGGAGGAATCATTCATTTCAGAGGATGGCCTCAAATACAGAGATGAGATGATCCAGGATGAGAAGAATATTAAAAGCCTTGACACAGACAATGACAAATATGCCAGTGAAAGTGCAATAGACAGGGAAATCCGTCTTGCAACAGAGCGTGAAGAACGCCTGAGAAAAGAGCGGGAAGACAGGCTCCTAGAACTGCATCTAAAGCCCACACCGCATAGTGTCCAGTCAAAACAGCCTCCAGCAAAGCAGCAGACGACATCTGCCAAATCTCCTACCAATGCTGGAGGTGACAGCTGGTCTTCCAAGCCAATGTCGTCTGCAGAAAGCTCTGTTGTACAAGACCAGCATGAGGAGAGGCATATAATGAAGAGACAGGGACTTAGTCAACCTGTGCCTGGATATGAAAAGGTGAGATTGCTATGAGAGTGTGCATATGTATATACACGATTGGTATTGAACTAATGATGATAATTATGTTGTGTATATCTATAAATCTACCATTTGCTATCATAGTTAATGAAGTCTATATTTTTAAGCAATTAATTAATGAGATATTGATATTAGTCTGGTTGTAGCTTACATTCCTTTATGATTTATGATGCTGTACTACAGGCTTGAAAATTCTCACAATAAATTTGCCATCTTTGTTAAACCATCATGTATGATATCTGGATTTCTGTATACCTTGGTTAGGTTCACTGCCTAAAAAGTGATCATTATTTTGCTATTATCTGCATTGTCTTAGGTTTGTACTTTCTCATCCACATGACAGTTCCTGTGTAATCCCTTTCAGTAAGAGAACAGCCTCTTATTGTTGCTTTTGTATCTATGGAGGCATGTAATAAAACTAGTTCATTCATTTAAAACTATTCATAATTTTTAAGACTCATTTAAAACGTAAAAATTATTTGCTTATATGTTTACATTGCACAACGTACTAGTTTTCTTGCTGATACAATGTTTGGCATTGCCTGCTTTGTCTGCAAAAGATCTGGTATGTAAACTGAACCCAGTGGAAACTGGAGAACCTGTTAGACCACTTTTGTTTTCATAATTTATTGGACTTGAGAGACAGGTGAATTCTGCCACTTCAAAAGAATTATAGTTACTATTTAAAACCCAGATGTACATGGGTGAAATAGTAAATGTCCATAAGCCAAGCACTAGTATCAACAGGGTGGAGTTGCAAGCAGATTGTAATTACATGTTGATGAAAGTAAAAGGTATTGATCAATTGTATTTTTATAATAATAATAATAATAATAATAATAATAATAATAATCTTTATTGGAAAATCGCAACCCGAAGGTTGAAGTTATACAATTATGTAATTTATTTATTTAAATGAATATGAATATTCAAGTCAAAGGAAGCCTGGTCATTTTTGCACTGGTGCACTCTGTAGACGGTCTCACCTCCCTGGGGAGGATACAGCTCGACTGCCATCTTAGGCGCTCAGAGCTAATATATCATTTCTGCACTGCCTGATATATGTTGAATAAGTTGACCATGCTTTGATTATTTGCATTATGTGATAGAAATCCAATGTGCAAATTATAAAAAATTCACTGATAAAACTGATAGAATACCCATATGAGAAAGAGATTAAATCGACAGTTTAATATTTGAAAAAAAGCTTCATTGAAAAAGGTCATATTGAGTTAAAGCTGAATAACTTTAGAAAAAAGTATTAACATGTGCGTAAAATGTTACACTTTGTCCCTTAAAGTAATCACAATAAAGTTAGTTGTCTTTTGCCTATTTTGTCAGTAATATTTTAATAAATAAGCAAAAATTATCAGCAAAGTGTAACAGAAGAATGTATACTACCACATAGTGGACAACATGTGCCCACTATAAGTTGTGCTGCTAGACACTGATGACAGACCATAAAATGTATGTACATTGTATGCCCAGCAGTTATACATTGGCGTTTTATTGATGACTGTTGACTACATTGAGCAACATTCATAATGATCCACTCTGCTTTCCATATGACATGTATGGTGACAGCTAACTTAACTTGTTACTTTGGTGCTGATGGCTAGTTTTATTCGTATGATACGAAAAATTAACAAATATAAAAAAATTGTGTTAGGTGTAAAAAAAAAAAAGGTATACAAATATACAAAATAATACAAAAATCAATTTTGCTATGTGGAAATCTAAATGAGACCAGCGTCAAATTAAATTTGATAAGTGGGCACTTAAATTCTCAATTCAATAAATTTTTATGAAAGATTGTGTATAGCAACAGCAGAACAGTAAACAGATGCCCACCTAGTTTCATTAACATTTGGTCAGGTGAGAGATTGTGTGACAGTTATATGTGGTTGGGGAAGCCAAGAGGGGTGGAAATGTAGTTACCGTTTGCTTTCAGAGAGGTTGAAGTCACTAGATGCTGCAGGTAGTTAATGAGGTAATACTGCTGCAGCTTCTAAGAACATTTAACATGGATATTGTTAAATCAATGTTTCTTGCACAGATTTGCAGATATTGATAGAGAAAAGAGTACAAGCCAGTATGATAGGTTTACTTTTAGTTATTTTAGTACCTTAAGGTTTTATCATTAGTAATGGGGGCATTTGAATTTACGTACACAGTCACAAAGATTTTATTTGATAAATGTGTTATATAATATTTTATATGTAACTTTCTTATGCAGTATTAGACATTCTGCCCATATAAATGTTATTAAAAAAGCTACAGTAAGTAGTATACTTTGTGTAGACAAATAGTTTTGAAAGTTTTAGCATAAAAATTCAAATTTAGGAACTGCAAAAAAATTTTGAGAATTTTTCAGTGTGATATACCTCTCCATCTGTGACGAGACATCCCTTAGCAGCAACTGTAGGCAGCAAGCTGTGTGTAACATATGACCAGGTAGTGCCACACCTAGACACTGGCAAAGTAACTCACACTCAGTTCTAAGGTATTGTGGATATTACATACTCAAAAAGTACAGTATGATTATCCTTCACATGAAATGCTTTGTGATTTCAGGAGCAGCAACAGAGTGAATTTGAAAGACAAGAAAAGGAGGAAGAAAGGCTGTCAGCACATGAAAGCATAGTTGAAAGAGAAATCCGTCTTCAGAGAGAGCGTGAAGAGATCATTGCTCGTGAGCGTGAGAGAGCTTACCAGCAGAAAATAGAAGAGTCAAAAAAGAAAACATCTCCTCCAACTTCTTCAGCACCACACAAGGAAAAGAGTCAGGCCGCCTCAGGTGGATCTTTAAAGCTCCATATTAGTTCTCCAGTGGCATCAACTACAAAACCAGCAGTGAAGACATCCAGCGCTCCAAGTGGTGAAACAATGGCCGAGGGAAAACATTTTGCTCACCCGGGTAGATAGTTTTGACCCTGATTGTGTTTTATTTTTGTACATTCATATGCGTGTCTACCTTAAACGTACCAATAATTATAATCATATTAAAGATTATGAGAGTTGGTACGGTAAATTACTCGATCTTTCTGTTAAAAATTGTGGAAAATTGTGAATTTTTCAAGTCATAATTTCTTAAAATTAAAATATTCTCGTTGAATGGTAGCAACAAAGGCTCCATTCACATGGAAAATCTATTTTCTAAAAAATCTAAAAATCTATTTTTGGTATCTTGCATGCGCAGTAGGAAGTTACTCCAACTTGATTTGCACTACCAATAGCCATATTACGCGTCTGTATGCTTGAGTCGTCACAACTAAACTGATGAACTTCACAGCTTAGAGATACTACTGCGCATGCGTCAAGGTATCAGAATCTCCTCCAAGCGCAGCTGAGAATTAATTACAGCTTTGGAAGTAACTCGCTCCTGCTGCCAGTAATTACGCCGCGGGGTATTCAGGACACAGACCGTGATCACAAGATACCAAAAATAGATTTTTAGAAAATAGATTTTCCATGTGAACGGAACCAAAATTAAAAAGCAGTCTACACTATAGTTCTTTTTTATGCAGTAAAAGCATCACAAATGCCATATATAAAATTTAATAGAATTTTTGTGATTATAAAAGTATGCATCTGGAAGTTTGATAATTTTTGCCCATTGAAAATATTGAGTTATTACTGTAACATTCAAGTTAAACTAATGCCATACATGTATCAAATATTGATTGTGATAATGTAAATTGAATCATCTTCTTTTGAACATAAATGTTTTTGAAAAAAATTTAAAGCACTTTGAGAATTCCATTTTACACCATTTTCAACATTCATTCTAGTTGTTTACTTATATTGTTTAACTTTTTAGGGGAGAGTCGAATTGCTCGGGAATTACGAGAGCAACGTGAAAGAGAGGAAGAAATACAGCGTCTTCGACGCCAAATGTCTGGTTCACAAGGTAAAGCCAGTGACTGTGGTGACCAAGATGAGGCTGACACCAAGTCTGTGGACGTGCCACAACAGCCTAGTGGGACTTGGCAGAAAGAGGTGAAACCATTCAAAAGGGAAGGTTATTCTTTCAGTGCCAACTCCACTGATTCAGCCCATAGCACTGGGACAAACACAAGCTACTCTGCCCTCCACGCTTCTAGTGTTCAGAATGATACTGTGACTTCCCCACGCTCTCCCAAGGTGAAGCCATTTCAAGATGTTGAACCTCAAAACTCCTACAAGTATGTCCCCCAGCCTGAAACCCCTATTGAGAGGGACATTAGGATCGCAAGAGAGCGTGAAGAGGAATTGCGAAAGACACATACTTCACCCAAGCTTCCTCTACCAGCTGAGAGGGAGGTTGTGATCATAGAAAAAGAGGTGCCTCAGAAGACCCCAGATCATTCAGATGGGCATAATGGAGTCACTTTAAGGACAAAGCCAAAAGGCAATTCCACAAATACACAAGAAAAGTTTACTTTCAGGAAATCTCAAAACTTGACAGAAAGTAAGATTCATCAAGAACTTGAGGAGATGCAGCAGAGAGAGCAAGAGCTCAAGTAAGTCTAGAAATTTTGCAAACAGGAAGTTAAATAAAAACCTGAATTAAAAAGGGAGAAAACAGTCTCTGTGTATTAAGGGTGGGTATAAATTACAGCAAGGAAAGGAACATTTTAAGAATTTTTAGGTATATATAAAAGACATCTGTGTGAATTGCAGCTTCTTGATCAGAATTGGGGATGGGTTGTGAAGAAAATTTGATGAAAAATAAATTTGGAAATGTTATAGTCCAAGCCCATTTTTCCAAAGTTTCCTAGAATTATCAAAAAAAATTCTCTAAGTAATGTTTATAAATTCAGTATGTAACCAAATGTAAACAGTAAAACATGCCCTGGTTTACAGAAGCAGATGGAATCAGTGTAGTGAACCTATGTAACATCCACACAGGTATGAGTTAGCATGCTCAGTACCACAGGTTCTTGTACACATGCTATCAGTGAAGCATTGACTATTCCCTGCATGAAGCATGTCAGCAACAGTGCCAATGAGCAGCTTGCAATATGTTCACACAAAAATGCCCTGATAAAAATTTGTCATGGTGCAGTGTCACATGTCCTCCTGTGTATACTTAGGATATGAATGACAACCTTTGTGGCACACAGAGCTGATTTTTAAATGTCTTGCTTACCTTTATGTATTGACAAGAATGTGAAGTTATTCCAGTTATCTTTGCAAATATTGGGAAAGGACCTTTTCAACTTTTATAATAAAAACCAGCATGTAGTGCAGAGGTGCACATATAATAGTATGATTCAGGAGTATGCAGGTTCTCTTGTAAATACAACATTTGCATGATACACATTGGGTGAATCTTTTCCATATGTATTTCCATTATAGAATTTTTTATTGAGGGTTTTTTCATAGTATTTTATGTATTCAGCATATTATATCAAAATGAAGCAACATTTTGAAGGTTTTTATGTCTGAAAATTGGCATGCTGGTGTTTTGCATATATCCACTACCACATTCTACAACATTGCATTACTTTCATAAAAGATTATAGAGCTGACATATTTCTCATTAAAATATGCATGTTTCCATCAACATTTTGAAGTCTTGACATTTTCTTTTAAAACAAAATGGGAGGACATAAAATTCCATGTGCTGTATCAACAAAACACTTATGGCAGTTGCTCAAGCATCCATTTCATGTACTGCATACAAATAATGAATTCTGTCTAAATCATGATTCATTGTGGAAGCCTTACATTTACTTTAGATAATTTTAATTAAAACACCAGGTCCCTTGAAATGTACAGNTTGCTTTAAGGTTTTATCATTAGTAATGGGGGCATTTGAATTTACGTACACAGTCACAAAGATTTTATTTGATAAATGTGTTATATAATATTTTATATGTAACTTTCTTATGCAGTATTAGACATTCTGCCCATATAAATGTTATTAAAAAAGCTACAATAAGTAGTATACTTTGTGTAGACAAATAGTTTTGAAAGTTGTAGCATAAAAATTCAAATTTAGGAACTGCAAAAAAATTTTGAGAATTTTTCAGTGTGATATACCTCTCCATCTGTGACGAGACATCCCTTAGCAGCAACTGTAGGCAGCAAGCTGTGTGTTGCTCTGGTAACATATGACCAGGTAGTGCCACACCTATACACTGGCAAAGTAACTCACACTCAGTTCTAAGGTATTGTGGATATTACATACTCAAAAAGTACAGTATGATTATCCTTCACATGAAATGCTTTGTGATTTCAGGAGCAGCAACAGAGTGAATTTGAAAGACAAGAAAAGGAGGAAGAAAGGCTGTCAGCGCATGAAAGCATAGTTGAAAGAGAAATCCGTCTTCAGAGAGAGCGTGAAGAGATCATTGCTCGTGAGCGTGAGAGAGCTTACCAGCAGAAAATAGAAGAGTCAAAAAAGAAAACATCTCCTCCAACTTCTTCAGCACCACACAAGGAAAAGAGTCAGGCCGCCTCAGGTGGATCTTTAAAGCTCCATATTAGTTCTCCAGTGGCATCAACTACAAAACCAGCAGTGAAGACATCCAGCGCTCCAAGTGGTGAAACAATGGCCGAGGGAAAACATTTTGCTCATCCGGGTAGATAGTTTTGACCCTGATTGTGTTTTATTTTTGTACATTTATATGCGTGTCTACCTTAAACGTACCAATAATTATAATCATTTTAAAGATTTTGAGAGTTGGTACGGTAAATTACTCGATCTTTCTGTTAAAAATTGTGTGGAAAATTGTGAATTTTTCAAGTCATAATTTCTTAAAATTAAAATATTCTCGTTGAATGGTAGCAACAAAGGCTCCATTCACATGGAAAATCTATTTTCTAAAAAATCTAAAAATCTATTTTTGGTATCTTGCATGCGCAGTAGGAAGTTACTCCAACTTGTTTGGCACTACCACTAGCCATATTACGCGTCTGTATGCATGAGTCGTCACAACTAAACTGATGAACTTCACAGCTTAGAGATACTACTCACATGCGTCAAGGTATCAGAATCTCCTCCAAGCGCAGCCGAGAATTAATTAAAGCTTTGGAAGTAACTCGCTCGCGCTGCCAGTAATTACGCCGTGGGGTATTCAGGACACAGACCGTGATCACAAGATACCGAAAATAGATTTTTAGAAAATAGATTTTCCATGTGAACGGAACCAAAATTAAAAAGCAGTCTACACTATAGTTCTTTTTTATGCAGTAAAAGCATCACAAATGCCATATATAAAATTTAATAGAATTTTTGTGATTATAAAAGTATGTATCTGGAAGTTTGATAATTTTTGCCCATTGAAAATATTGAGTTATTACTGTAACATTCAAGTTAAACTAATGGCATACATGTATCAAATATTGATTGTGATAATGTAAATTGGATCATCTTCTTTTGAACATAAATGTTTTTGAAAAAAATTTAAAGCACTTTGAGAATTCCATTTTACACCATTTTCAACATTCATTCTAGTTGTTTACTTACATTGTTTAACTTTTTAGGGGAGAGTCGAATTGCTCGGGAATTACGAGAGCAACGTGAAAGAGAGGAAGAAATACAGCGTCTTCGACGCCAAATGTCTGGTTCACAAGGTAAAGCCAGTGACTGTGGTGACCAAGATGAGGCTGACACCAAGTCTGTGGACGTGCCACAACAGCCTAGTGGGACTTGGCAGAAAGAGGTGAAACCATTCAAAAGGGAAGGTTATTCTTTCAGTGCCAACTCCACTGATTCAGCCCATAGCACTGGGACAAACACGAGCTACTCTGCCCTCCATGCTTCTAGTGTTCAGAATGATACTGTGACTTCCCCACGCTCTCCCAAGGTGAAGCCGTTTCAAGATGTTGAACCTCAAAACTCCTACAAGTATGTCCCCCAGCCTGAAACCCCTATTGAGAGGGACATTAGGATCGCAAGAGAGCGTGAAGAGGAATTGCGAAAGACACATACTTCACCCAAGCTTCCTCTACCAGCTGAGAGGGAGGTTGTGATCATAGAAAAAGAGGTGCCTCAGAAGACCCCAGATCATTCAGATGGGCATAATGGAGTCACTTTAAGGACAAAGCCGAAAGGCAATTCCACAAACACACAAGAAAAGTTTACTTTCAGGAAATCTCAGAACTTGACGGAAAGTAAGATTCATCAAGAACTTGAGGAGATGCAGCAGAGAGAGCAAGAGCTCAAGTAAGTCTAGAAATTTTGCAAACAGGAAGTTAAATAAAAACCTGAATTAAAAAGGGAGAAAACAGTCTCTGTGTATTAAGGGTGGGTATAAATTACAGCAAGGAAAGGAACATTTTATGAATTTTTAGGTATATATAAAAGACATCTGTGTGAATTGCAGCTTCTTGATCAAAATTGGGGATGGGTTGTAAAGACAATTTGATGAAAAATAAATTTGGAAATGTTATAGTCCAAGCCCATTTTTCCAAAGTTTCCTAGAATTATCAAAAAGAATTTCTCTAAGTAATGTTTATAAATTCAGTATGTTACCAAATTTAAACAGTGAAACATGCCCTGGTTTACAGAAGCAGATGGAATCAGTGTAGTGAACCTATGTAACATCCACACAGGTATGAGTTAGCATGCTCAGTACCACAGGTTCTTGTACACATGCTACCAGTGAAGCATTGACTATTCCCTGCATGAAGCATGTCAGCAACTGTGCCAATGAGCAGCTTGTAATATGTTCACACAAAAATGCCCTGATAGAAATTTGTCATGGTGCAGTGTCACATGTCCTCCTGTGTATACTTAGGATATGAATGACAACCTTTGTGGCACACAGAGCTGATTTTTAAATGTCTTGCTTACCTTTATGTATTGACAATAATGTGAAGTTATTCCAGTTATCTTTGCAAATATTGGGAAAGGACCTTTTCAACTTTTATAATAAAAACCAGCATGTAGTGCAGAGGTGCACATATAATAGTATGATTCAGGAGTATGCAGGTTCTCTTGTAAATACAACATTTGCATGATACGCATTGGGTGAATCTTTTCCATATGTATTTCCATTATAGAATTTTTTATTGAGGGTTTTTTCATAGTATTTTATGTATTCAGCATATTATATCAAAATGAAGCAACATTTTGAAGGTTTTTATGTCTGAAAATTGGCATGCTGGTGTTTTGCATATATCCACTACCACATTCTACAACATTGCATTACTTTCATAAAAGATTATAGAGCTGACATATTTCTCATTAAAATATGCATCTTCCATCAACATTTTGAAGTCTTGACATTTTCTTTTAAAACAAAATGGGAGGACATAAAATTCCATGTGCTGTATCAACAAAACACTTATGGCAGTTGCTCAAGCATCCGTTTCATGTACTGCATACAAATAATGAATTCTGTCTAAATCATGATTCATTGTGGAAGCCTTACATTTACTTTAGATAATTTTAATTAAAACACCAGGTCCCTTGAAATGTAGTGTTTACAGATTTTTGTGGTTTATGTGGAGCTGTATATTTAGCAGGCATTTTGACTATTATCAGAGAAATACTAAGAGAAGAAGAAATCTTTACCCCCTAAATATTCTCAAAGTGGCAAATAATCCATGTATGTATATGTTATTTTTCTGTACTTATCTTCCAGGAAACTGAGACAAAGTACCAAGCAAGTGACTGACGGCTCTGCTAGTAAGAAACCCATACGAGACAACCATGTAGAAAGTCCACCTGCAAAGACAGTGGTGCCACCTGCAGCTGCAGTGCAGACAGAAGCAAGTGAAGGAAGTAACACATTAAAACGGAGAAGCAGACTTGCTCAAGAATGGGAAGAAAAATTTGGAAAATCTTAGCATAACTGTCCAAGCAAATGAATTTTTTTCTGTCTGTAAACTTCAAAGCAGTTAGCATTGCATATGAAAGAGGAACAAAATTGTTTAATACATAAATTACAATTACTTCCAAAAAGTACATATAAATTATATATTTATTGTAATAGAATGTGTGTACCTGATATCTGCGACAGAACATTTTTATAGGTCTTTGTATCAGTTATACTTATCAATAGCATTATTTGAGCATGTGCTGTGTGGTGGTAGTTCTTGGTAAAGTACAGGTTTTTGTAATCAAGAGATAGTTCTTGGAATTTTGGCTCTTAAAAAAAAGAAATCCCTTGAAGTAAACATTGCAGTAGCATTTTTCATGTATAGACATAACTACAGTGCTTGAAATGGGTTATTTTGCAGATCCTAATGATGCAATTCAAATATATGAAAATAATTATAAATGTAAGACATTCACTTGTTTTCTTAACTAGTCTTGTTATCTTATTCCCTCACTATCATTACTTGAGCACTGTTATTTTGGCTTTGTATAAATGCTTTTTTAATCAAATTTACACTACTCTAGGCACAAAAAATAATAATCAATGTAGTTCATTTCATCCTTGTTCCTCCAACATGTTCACTCAGTTTGGAATTATGAAGACCAAGCAAAGTCCTCATTCTTTATTTCTGCTTAGTCACAGTACAACACCACTGTGATGTCGTTGAAAAGCATATATGCTTTGTCCAGCAAACCTAAATAATTGAATTTCAGATTTTGATACATAAAGGGTAGCGTGAAGATTGCTTTTATTAAAAAGCAATTCTTAAAAATAAAAACTCTAAGATCAGATTTAACATTTACAGTAGTTGAAGTGAAAGTTGTAACAGTTATTTGTATTAAGTATTACCTTATAAGCTATGCACCATGCCACTTCAGGTGCATGGTCATGTTATAGGGGCCTACTTATTTTTGAAAACTGTACTGGTCTATTTAACAGCTTCATGATTATATATATATATATATATATTTATGTACAAGTTTTGCGCCAGATAAATACGAAATAACTCATATATGTAGTAAAAAATGAAATATTTCATTTATTACATATAGATACTGTGGTGATAGGGTTACAATTTCACATTTTATTCCATTTAAACCAGTATTAAAGGTTTCACTGTATTGAACACAAAATGTATGCATTTAGTATATGATGGCAATAAGGTAAATTTGCAGCATCTAGGTCTAAACATAAGTGAATTTATCAATTTCCTGGTTGCAGTTTACGAACAAAGTATGTTTTATCAAATAGTAGAAATAAGAGTTTTAAACTCTAGATGGGATTCTGAAAACAGATTAGAAAGCTGCACAAGTGAAAGTGATGTTGCTAGTATTTTGCATGTCTTTTCTTTTCTCAGAGTTGAATGATTTGATTATCTAGTGACTTACTAGATATTAAATCTGCAAAAGATATTGCAGGTCTTTTACATTATGGGAGTATACTCCTCCCTCTTGCCAAAAGTATTGTAGCACTCTGGTATAAAACATATTGAGAGCAATATGTATGGAATAATCATCTTCACATTATTCATATGAATAAATTGAATACAGGAAAGTAGCTTTTCCAGACTCTGTTCTTTTGATGCCACAGTGCATCTCCCTCCCCCAGTTAAAACTCCTTTGTAGTGCACTTAGCAAAAAAAGTATTTTAAATGAATTTTTATATATTTTTTCAAACAATTTTAAATCTCTCAAATTATGACAACACAATCATAAAATGTAAAATGGATGTAGCAGTGTATGAAATGGCCGCCTGTCCGACAGCCTGAGGCTGGTACTTTTCACACCGGGTGGGTAACATTTACAAATTACCCGTCTGACAGGCTAATTTTGCAGCCTATTTTAAAGATGCATATGAAGTCGATTTTTTGCCACAAAAGCTAACCAAATGCCTGCATATAGTTTCTAGTAGTATAACTCAAAAAATTACCAAAAGGCACTGTTTAATATTCCCTGAAAAATGATATTTGAATGGATTTTTCTGCAAGCGTTCTGTGCTGTACCCGGTATATCAATGGGGCAGAAAAGTGGGTCACGAAAGTAGGTTAAATTTCTGACCAAAAATTTAAAGAAAGCAGTCTACAGCTCTTTTATGGCAGAGATTTATTAAGTTTATCCCTTGGCATGTTGATTTTATTTGAGTCATGTTAGAAACAAGTAGAAGTGGTTTATATATGTTATTGTGAATCCAAGCTCCGCTGATGCATGGTTCATATTTACCTTTAACCTTTTATTTTGTCCATTTTCACATGCAATTTCAGCAAAATATTGAATCAACTCACTGTTTTCCCCGCTTTCATAGATAAGTTTTTGCCAGCAGTTATCAGTGAATTTGCTTGTTTTTCTTGTGTAAGGGAAGAACCTTGGCACTTGAGCAAAAATGATTTTAATTTGTATTTTTTTTTTTTAATTCAAAGGACAGGTAGAATATGCATCTTAACAAAACAGCAAACCTGTCACCTTTCTATTTTGAGGTGAGATCGCTATCAATATGGGGCTTAATTTTGTCCCGAAAATTGGCAAAGTTGACCAAAATCACTATTATGACTTCACCCATGAGATGACATGTATAAATGTTAATCAATTTAGTCACTGAACACTGAAGGTTCATCTATTACCCAAAAGAATGTAAGGCAGTAAATAAGGAGTTTGGGCAAAGGGTGACAATCCTTAAGTGATAAAGATGACCCCAGCACATTGACCTATATCACTTTACTGTCACTTATATATGATCAACTAAGAAAATTGTTGAGATGGGAAAAATATCAACAGAACAACTTTAAATGTCCAGTTTGCTCCATTCCGAGATTCTGAACGTAGTAAATGATTGAATCTGACCAACTGCAATGATATGAGTTTATAACTATTTTTGAAAGAAAAAAAAGCATACCTTTTGGTATAGGACAATGTGCTAGGGTCATCTTTACCACCTAAGGATTGCTCTCACCTCAAAATAGAAAGGTGTTAAAGTGATGATTAAAGCTCTTCAGTTGCCTTAGTTATACATTGCAAGGAGAAATAAGTACGCCAATATTTTATATACTGACAGTCAATGAAAACGCATCAGAAAACTTTTACTTTTTTTACCGAGAATCGATTCAAACCATATAAACGAGTACAAATGCACTCGTTTGGTCATAAGAGAGTAGGCTGACCACTATTTCATATTTCACGTGAAAACTTATTTTCTTAATGTGCCAAAGGAACTTAAAATATTACATGATAAATAAATGATGCATTTTCATTGACTGACAGTATATTTTTGAGGTTTTTTTGTTTTAAACAAGCACATAGACAGATGCATTATTGAATAATAAGATGCAGGAAAAAGCTCACTTTCAGTATCTGGATGATAATAAAGGGTTACAATACCCTTAAAAGTAAAACTTCATTTTCATTATGTATCAAAACATGCTCTTTATTTTGGATCTGAAAACCCTATAGGCACAAGCAGGTACATGACCACTCTCAAAAGACTCAAAACATATCAATGAATTTGGTGAATCAGATGCAGATAACGCTTTTCTACACACCCATTTGCTGTGGAAATGACTGATTAAATTAACATCATAGTGAATGAATTGTACAACACCTCCAGGAACAATATCCCTGCAGAACCAGTTGACACAGCAAGCAACTACAAATGTCTCCTATTGAAAAACACCATAATTTATTTACATTTTTCTTCGCAAATGTTTAAACAATATCTTTTTAACAATTCAGCCAGCATTTCTCAATTTATTTCTGACCACTTTTTTACACTTTTCACCATAATGTTTTCCACTTGAATGTCCCAAGGCCTTTTTCATTACTATCAATTTATTTAATTGTACACATGCTGAGTAGCTGTCCTGATCTTGGTTCCTTTCTAACCAAGTAATATATAAAATATATGAACACAGTTTTCTGTATTAATAGCAATTGATAAGTAAAAGAAAGCTGACAGTTCAAAAAGTTCATTTCTAATAAACTTATTCAGCTGCATTCAGTTTGAACTTCTTACTTTTTCATTTTTGGTACATACCCACCACATGCACCAACAGAAATAAAATGTTTTTGACATAACATGCTGTAATACTGAACTTTTCATTTTATTTTCTCTTTGCAAAGGGGTTAACCAACTCTACACACTCTTTTAATCTTTGACCAAATGTAGGTCCTTCATCTTCTACAGGCAACTTGTTCTGAAGCTTTAGGTTGTAATACTCTTCCAGAATCTCCTGTGCAGTCCTGTTGTCTGGTTTACCTTGAGGTAAGGAACTCTGAAAAACAAATCCACTGCCACAATACAACAACAGTACATAAAGTGAAAATGAAAAAAGCTAAGTGTACATTCAAATGCTTCAATTATTATTTTAAAAAAACAATTTAAAGTATCTTTTGTAACAATTTCAAACTTTTTATTTTATACTACTTTGAATTGTCAATTTCATGACAAATCATATAAAGCATTTCAACCTAGAGCTGTACTCTCATAAAGTTACCTTTTTCAAATCATCTCCCATCAATTTTTCCTGAAAAAAAGCAACAGAAAAACAATAAAATGATCTAAATTGTATACCATAATGTAAATTTTTAAAAAGAAATGTACTCACAGTCTGGTAGTACTGAGGTAACACAAACAAATAGTTACAGAGTAATAAATCTTACAGGACTATAAGTCCCCACTCTAATCGTCTAGGGGGAGACAGTGGAAAGTACCATTGGGAAAAAATTTAATCATGCACCCCCAGGGGCAGCCCACACTAAAATTCCAAAAGGCCCATGTACTTTCCTGATGACAGGTCTATTAATCAACACAGTTTCAACTTACTCACTCGAACAAGGAGATAGTAGAAATTAAAAACACAAGGTAGGGCAAACAGACAGATGGACAATAGTGCATCCTATGTGCTATACTGCCTTAATTTGTGACTGTGAATACTTACTGTTATTTGTTCTGCAATTTCATACGATTTGTTTGTGTTGACATACCAGTATATACCAACAGGTGTCAGCAAATACAGAAAAGCCTGAAATGGTGTGAAATAAATACAATTATATATTGGAAAATATCAAAACATTGTAGATTGTTTGTGTGTGCATGGCAGATGACTGAAGGATGATTTCTGTGGCTGATTGTGTATGATTACAGAGCCACATAACTGGTAGATTGGTGGGGGAATCTTACCTTATTGACAGACTCTCCAAGAGACTAGGTAGCTGGTCATCATTTAAAAAAGTATGTGCACGCTGCACCTCTACCTTTCCTGCATTAGCAAGCTCAAATAGTACTTACATATCAGAAACTAGCATCAGAGGTGCTAACACTTCTGAACTTTTGTGCTAGTCAGCCCAGTCTAGATACTGGGCATGATCATGATGTCATATCATGATGCAAACCATCTATAAGCTTGAGATTTATTTGTTCAACAGCACACTTTATCTGAATGCAATATGTAAAGTTACATATGAAGTAAAAGTAAGTTTACATTCTCTGTAACCCATATAAATCACTAATTCTTACATGACTCAAAAAAGTCCACATGTTAAAGGATAAACCAAATAAATCACTCGGTCAACAAAAAATAAATAAATAAATAAATAATAATAATAATAATAATGTCATTTTTCTGAAAATACGAAACGATACCCTTTGATTTTATTAAGTTATGCTATTTGAAACTACATTGTGGCATTTGGTTAAATTTGGGGCAATGATTTGACATGTCAACTGGCTTCAAAGGTATCTGTAATATAAGAAAATTTTGATCATTTTATTTTCCACTCATAAACATTTATGTTTCTAGACTTAGAGATGACACACAGTCAGTGCCTACTGATGGTACTGGTACACTAACTTTATTGACTTCCATTTGTAAATAATATTGGAAAGTTGGTAGGAATAGAAACCAGCAAAACAATCCGCAATACCAGCAACTTTTCTTTCTGGGTAAAATAATGCTTTTGTCTTAATTTTTTAAAGCGACATCTCAAGGGAACATGTATAACACAAACCTAACCCACAACCTGGTTGAAGACCTTATAAACCTAAAGAGGGTTCCCAGCTTTTTATGGATACTAAAATCCTTGATTTTTCCTTGATGGAAGTTAAAAATTCCAGGATCATAATTTTTACCCTTTTCCCGTTTTAAACATCTTTTAAAAAGCAGCTTCGCAGACCCTAAGAAATAAACAATCCCTGTTCACACAAGCCGAGAGAGTCTGACCATTAAAATACCCCCATTTTCCCTGAATTTGTGCAACTTTTCTCCACCCCCCTGACTGGAAAAGGGGAGGGGTCACTTTCCAGTTTTCCCCTGGGTCACTTTCCTGGTAGGTTGGGGACCCTGTGTAATGAGCAGAGTTATATGCAGCTTTAGGAAAATCATTTTAGGTTTTCTTCACATTGTAAATTCACAATGCACATAACTAGGACAGACCGCACATTCTACAACCGTGTTCTAAGTGTTATTTTAAATGAACAAGATGAATACAGTGAACAGACCATTAAACCAATTACCTTTCCAACCTCAAGATGCAAACCCATTTTCTTCAATCATTGAACGAGAACGTGCAAACTTTGGTCTCCTCAGATCTTACAAAAACAGTTTGGTTTTGCGCACACAGTGTGCGCCTATCGCTTACATCATACTAATTTTCACATAGATATTTATTTGTCATTAGTTTCAACTTAGGGTTGCTTCATTTATTTTGAGTTTAATTTTTATAGCTTGAAATGACTTTATACTGGCTAATGCAACACCAAATATGGGGTCAAGTTCTTTTTTTTATTTGATGTAAGGGTCATTTACATAAGATGTCTGCCAGCAAAGCGGCTGGGGCTACGGTGCGAGCTGTCACAAGGAGAAAACCCGTGCCACCAAGAGCAGCATTAACTTTGGTAAATTGGTTTTTGTATCTTAGATTAATAAAATAAATCTGGTTTGTCTTCTTGTCCGCTATCGTTGGTGCCCGTGCGCAGAATCTGTGTCATTGGCCCACTGCCACTGGAATCTGGTTCACAACAATCATGAAACTGAGGATATAAAAATGATAATATTACTTGATAGTTAACTGTCAAATCTTTAAAAGTTGTTCTTTGGTGATCAGTATAAGACTGAATCGGTTTAAATCATGATACCAAGACCTTAGCGTTAGTGTATTCCGTCGGAAGTACTAGTATGTCAGTAAAATATTAAGGGCAAAATAGCAGCATGTTTCAAGGTCAGCCACGGTCAACTGTCACCTTAATCTATTAATAAATCTTGAGTAATTTAAACTACCTTTTGACCAAAACTGTATATGACATAACGGAAATTGGGTCAAATCAGTTGAGCATTTTTAATGAGAAATATATTGCCGTAATATATATATATATATATATATATATATATATATATATATATATATATATCTGGGGTAGCGCTAGCAATTTTTTACGCTTAGCCAAATCACCTCATTTATGTTAATTTGTTATCCAAATGACTTTAATTACAGGGGCGGATCCAGAGCTATTTTCTGACAGTCTTCCAAATTATCTTTGTTGGTCCATTCTCCATTTTTGACCGTCTTCCGACAGAAAAATATAGATACTAGTCAGTGTATACTTGAATACTTGACCGTCTTCCTGAAGACCCAGAATACGGCCTCAATCCGCCCCTGAATTAGACTAAAATTAGTCAAATCAAGCCCTTTTTGTTTAGCCAATTTAAGTCTGTTTTAGCATTTGGCTAAATCGGCGAGTGTTAGCACTACCCCAGCATATGTGTGTGTGTGTGTGTGTGTGTGTGTGTGTGTGTGTGTGTGTGCTAGTACCCTATGTTACTAACAAGAAATAAAATAGACCTTAAGAGCTTGCAAAACAAAATCTTCAGCTGCATATTTGAAATATGGATAATTGCTCTTAGAAACTACTAGTTCCCATGTAATATTATCATTGAAGAAATACAACTATTAAATACTAAATTGTACTCACAAGATTATGGTAAAGCACTGTATATAATATTTTACAGTAAACTGAGGTGATACTGTGGATGTCTTTTCAGACTCCAGCAGCAGTTCAGCGAATACAGAGCTTGGTCTCTCAGAAGCCAGGAACGGTATGTATAAGTGGAAATAAAAAAAATGTAAACTGGTTCCTAGAAGTAGACAGTGGAAGAGCTTATGTTAGAGAATGTAAAAGTGACTGAATGTAAAAGGATTACTAATTTTGACTAAAGAAAACTGTATCCATACCCAGTACATGTAGTCTTCTGTGTGTTAATTCTATCATCAATGTTGTGCTCTATTTATACAATTATAACTTGTAAATATGGTCATGGTTTAACATTTTAATATTTTGAAGTCATATACAGCAACACAGAATTGGGTCATCTGCATTGTGATATAAAAGGCCATGTTTCTGTCTTAAGAGTTAGCCTGAATGAAAGCACTGGCTAAAGATAAAAAATTAATTGTGGGATCACTCTTTTCAGTTTTTCTAGTCTGTTTTATGGGATTATATATTGGCATTTCAATGTTTATTGATTGTTATTTTTCCACCAGCGTTAGCGCTGGCGGTACACATGGTTTTAGTCCCGTCCGGTCCGTTCCGCCGGCTCCTGCGGCTCCGCCGGCCCCGCCGGCTCCGCCGCCATGTTACCGTTACCGCTTCTCCTCCTAGACGGTAAGGGCCCCCATACCCATCTCTTGGATTTAGGTCACCTATAATCTCAACTCGTTCCACGTAAAATTTGGGCTTTGTCGGTATTGGGGTCTAGGTGTGGCACTCATT